>LOJH01014472.1:0-21093 GCA_001685095.1 Ellobius talpinus
CTTTAAGTAATAAATATACAATTCTATTCCATACTATGTGTCTGCCCATATGTCTCCCACCCACGCGCCCGCCCGCCGCCGCCTTGGGAATTATTGCCGCCTGCAAGTGGAACCGGCCACGCGCCCGCCCGCCGCCGCTGAGACTCACTGGCTGCCTAAACCAGCCCGCCCCGCTGCAGGGCTCACGGCTGCTCAGGAAAAATCATAAAAGCCTTGTCGGAGTAGGTGTGGCTTTGTTGGAGAAAGTGTGTCACTGGGGATGGGCTTTGGGGTCTCAGAAGCTCAAGTCAGGCCTAGTGTCTCATTCTGTTCCTGCTACTTGCTAATACTCTCAGCTACCTCTCCAGCACCATGTCTGCCTGCTGCCGTGTCTCCCACCACAATAAGGGACTGAGCCTCTGAAACTCTAAGTCAGCCCCAATGAAATGTTTCCTTATAATTGTTCCCATGGTCATGGTGTCTCTTCACAGCAATAGAAACCCTAAGTCAGTAGGGGAGCAGAGTGAAGATGAGTAGGTTAGAGCTGATGGGAAGGAGAAGTGAGCCAGGTGAGATCCAGGGGACAGCATAGCGGACAGGAGGGACAGCGAGGGCAAAGGCCCTGGGACAGAATTGCAGCCATGTTACTGGGTGACTAGGGGAGGGACCAGGGTGAGTCTGGGAGGAGATGAGGGGAGAGAGAAAGAGAGAGAGAGAGAGAGAGAGAGCGAGAGCGAGAGCGCGAGCGAGCGAGCCCTTCCACTGAAGCCAGCTGGATCTTGGAACCTGTCTCTTCATCCACAAGCTTGAATGCTCCTATCTACAGCATAGGATCAATGAGGCTTCCCTAGGGAGATCCTACATTGCCCTGAGGTGTCAGCCCACAGGCTTCATGAGTGTAAGGAAACCCCAAGGACAGCCCAGTACAAAATCTTCATTATGAGAAGTGTGTGTGAGAGAGAGGGAGAGAAGGAGGGGGAAGGGGGAGACAGAGCAGGAGGGAAGGGGAGGAGGTATAAATTTTGTAACTCATTTGTAGGATTCTTGAGGGTCATCTCTACAGACAGCAATGTACTGCCAGGCTGTCCTAAAGCACGTGTCTGGACTTGGTGATTCCTGCCATGTGTTCATTGTGTGATCTCTGCCTCATTCCTCGCCCATGGCTGCACCTGTAGAATTGGATACTGTTGCAGCAGCCACTTTGGGGCTGTGAGCTGGGGCTCCAGCGGGGTGGCGGGGGTGAGCCTTTCCCAGTAATTACAGCTCCCGGGAAGCCCTCCTGGCTGGGCGCCATGCTCAGCATGGCGAGGACGACAGCCACTTGTCAGAAACCTCCCGGAGAGACCACCTGGAAATGAGAGCAGCTCTAACTGAGGAGCTGTACGGGTGGGGGAGGGGCTGCGCGGGCCCTTTGTCATTAGGCAGCTAGAGCTGGAGGGATCACTCCGGTTTAAATTAAGGATTTAATGAGATGAGGCCAAATTAGATGCAATTAAAAAGACACTTTAGAGCTGGCAGGCGACCAAGAGAAGCAGTAATGACTTTTCTAGAAGGGAAACCCATAGGTTGGGGGTTGTGGGGGTTCTACTCCAACAAACATGCCGGGTGGGGGATGGGAGAGGAAAACAGAATCAAACATGGCAAGGCCATTGTGCCCATCCAGGGCCAGGCAGGCAAACCTCAGACAGCAGTCCAGGCTTGGAGTCTCTAAAGTAGGCTCTCTGGAGCTTCTAGTGACCCAAAAGAGTCCTTCAGGTACATCACCTTCACCAAACATTGCGGGNGGGGGGGGAATAAACAAGTATTGTGTGTGGTCACGTGTTTGTATGTATTTGCATATGGGAGCATATGCATGCCTGCGCATTTGTACATGTGTGTGCGTTGCATGTGGAGACTAGAGGTTCACTGCTGTGTCTTCCTCAGACATTCTCCACCTTAGTTTTTGAGGCAGGGTCTCTCAGTGAAGCAGGAGCTTGCTGATTCGGCTAAACTGGCTGGCTAGCAAACCCATGGGCAACACCTGTCTCTGCCTCCTCACTGCTGGGGTTACAGGACCATTACGTGGGTACTGGGGTTTGAAGTCGAGGCCTCCTGCCTTCACAGCTAGCACTTTACAAGCTGAGCCGTCTCCCCAGCCTCCCCTAAATATATATCTAAGGATCGCAGCTGAGCAGGCTGGCTTTGGCTGACTCACCCACTCCTGCTGCTCTGCTGTTGGGGTCTCTGGGACATCTTGGAGGAAACGTCCCCAGTTGGGCCTCTGCCCTCTGTGTGCTCCTACAGCTGCTTGGGGAGGTAGCCTGCAGTGTTCCCCTCAGGGCATGTAACAAGAGTTTGCATACTCCATCAGCCTTGTAAGTCTGTCAGAAACGAAGATATTTTAAAGCGACACTTGCGTCCCCCAACCTGGCTACCAAACTGTTGAAATAATGGACCCCAAGAAATGGGAATTTTCTTGATAATCTCACTAGGGAGAAGGAAAAGGCTGAAAGCCTTGGAGCCTGGTGGCAGCCAAAAAAGGCCCATGCCTCTGCCCATGTCTCCTTCCAAAAAGAGTCTCAGTTCTAACAGCTCGTTAGACCACCTTACAGGATGAGGCAAAGATGAGAAGATCATGGTTGAGACCACATCTTCACGGGATGGACTGCTTAGCTATGCATAGTCCTGTTCCTCTAGTTAAGCTTCAGTCTCACTTCAGAACCCCAAAGATGGACTAGAGGGGCCGCTGGGTTTCTTTGTTCCCATTTCCAACGTGGAGATGTTGAATAAATCTCCCCTTCTCGGCTTTTTAATTACTATTTTGGCTGTCTTGTGGTTATTTTTAAGAGATTTTTAAAATTATGTATATGTGTTTGTCGGTATGTGATATAGTTTGTGTTTGTAGGTATGTGATGTGAGGACAGGTGCCCTTCGAGGCCAGAAGAGGGCATTGGATCCCCTGGACCTGGAATTATATCCATTTGCTAAGAATTCAACAAAGGTCTTCTGCAAAGAGCAGTGTGGGCTTTTGAACATAGAGCCGTCTCTTCAGCCCCATAATCCAGCTACTTTCTTAAAATAATTTATTTCATTTTAATTGTGTTGGCTTGCACATGTGCGCTATGTGCATATATGGTACCCAATGGAGGGCAGAAGAGAGTACTGAATCCCCTGGGACTGGAGCCCCCATGTGAGTACTGGAAATGGAACGTGGGTTCTCTACAAGAGCTACAGAAAGCTCTTAACATGAGCCATCTCTCCAGCCCTTCAGCTATTGTTTTAATAAACTTCTTGAGGATGAGTAGCCAAACTTGACCTCTTTGGGTACAGACTGACTCCATTCTGACAACAAGCTCACTCCAAATTGATTGGCATACCCTTCCCCATCAGAATCCAGCCCAGCAGGGAGCTGACTCTGCTCACCCCAGACAGGGTCATGGGTAAGACCCCCATTCGATCCTATCAGGATCCATCAGAGCTCACTGTAAGCTTGGATCCCTTTTGTCTAACATGCCAACATACTTTGGCTTCAGTTTGTCCACCTAGGGTCACCTTGTCCCCCTGCTGGTAATACTAGATAATGTGTTTAGGGTAAATTTGAATCTTAAAGCTCAGATCCAACAGGTAATCAAAATGAAATTGACTGTTTGGGAGTCTGAGTGAAAAGCTGTCAGACAAGGGAACTGAGGCATAAGATTCCTTAAATGACAACCTTAAGCATCGTTCAAGCTATATTTGAAAGATGTTTTTCTGCCAAAGAATGAGCGCTTTAACTAAGAAACCCACTTCCTGGCTCCCTCAAATTGAATACTAACCGTTTAAGGGATGAGAACAGGGTTGGGGTATTATTAATAATTGAACCCTGAAACAAAATAATTCCCTATTATCCCTCTTAAAGTTCTTAGATGCATCTAATTAAAGGATGTTCTAAGAGCGTAAGGTAAAGTGTTTTAAGAATCCGTTATCATCTGCAACCACTGCTCAGCGTGGAAAAGGATGCTGACAACCCGTTGGAACCAAATTTGAATAATGAATTGGATATTGATGCTGGTCCTGAATCACAACTAGTATTTACAATGTCCAATGTCAAGTTATTTGGGTTCTTTAAAAACAAACAAACAAACAAAAATCCTCTCATTGCTTCCATTGGCTGACTCTCCACTGAGTAATGAACAGAAACATAAAGTTACAACAATGTTACTCATGTTTTATGTAATGGATTCCCAAATACAAATACACTTAAATGTCACTGATGAGCTGGCTGGAAACTGCTGGCCTATGTCCAACCTAGATATGGAACAATCTGGAAACACATGCAGGATTGTTTAGGGCCAGGTTGAAAGGACAGTGGAGCTGGCCTTGAAGTGGCATCTCCCAACCTCTGGCTCTCAGCCAGCAGGTTTGGGAGACAGTGTTTGCTATGTTTGTCCTCCACCCTTGTGCTTTCCTCTTTCTCTCCCCCATCCTTCTTGTCACAGTCTAACCTGGGACCAAGTTCCCACCCTCAAATTCCTGGGCAGCTCAGAAGCTGGTCTGAGCCTCTCTCTGGAGCCACAGAATCACACAGAGGAGACTGGTTGATGAAGGGACATGGGAGCCAGTATGGACAGCCCCCACCTCAGCATCACTTAGAACAAAGCAGTTCAGTCTTGTGTCCAGATACTACATGGGTCGGGGTACAAAACCTCCCTCTCCTTTCTCTCTTATCAGCACTGGGACCTGCACAGCAGCAGTGCTGGGGCAGGGGAGTGAAAGGCTGGAGCCATTCATGTGAGGCACATGGAATGAAGTCCTCTCTCTCTCTCTCTCTCTCTCTCTCTCTCTGTGTGTGTGTGTGTGTGTAAGGATTTGAATGCTAACCCCCCTACCTGTTATTGGGGCCAGCATTTTGACTTAGCAGGCTAAAGCATTTGCTGTACCAACCTGATAACCTGAGACTGATCAGCAGAATCCTTGTTTAAAAAAAAAATCCGTGGCATGCATTCATAATCCCCAAAGGTCTATGGTTCCATGGTCCAGTGCATGGAGTCAGCAGACTCATCCAAAACTCTGAGACCCACTAACCTGAGTCCTCAGCCCAAGGGCAACAAAACCCAAGAGAGACACTGCATCAGCAAGGTAGAAGGAAAGAACTGGCTGTCAGAAGTTAAGCCTTTGAGGGAGCTGGAGAGATGGTCAACCATTAAGAGCACTGACTGCTCTCCCAGAGGGCCCAGGTTCTATTCCAGCACCCATATCGCAGCTCACAGCTGTCTATATCTCCAGTTCCTGTCAAGTGCCTTTTTCTGGTCGCAGCAGGTACCACAGGAATGTGGTACGTGGATATGCATGCAGGAAAAACACACATAGACATAAAATAAAATAATAACAAATTCTCAAAAAGCTGTGTTTTGATTTCCAGACATGCACTGTGGTGTGTATACACATACACACACGCACACACACATGCACACACACAGCACACACACTTGTTTTTGTCCTGGCGTGTGAGCTACCCTCTGCGCTGTCCAGTCCCCTCTTCCACTCCTCTCCATATGTCTCCTGTGCAGCCTCAAGCGTCATCTAGCACCCCAAAGTATGCCCACTGCTGCAAGCCTCTGAACATGGCGCCAAGTGACTGGTATCCCCAGGAGATGCCAAACATTCTCTCTAGCTCCACCTGATGGTCCTCTTCTTCCCAGAAGCCACTGTGATCCCTCCAGAGCAGCAGCTCCAGTTTCTACGGGAGTAAGAGCAGCTGTGTATGTGACTTGTCTGCAGACGTGTTGGCATGCCTCTTTCGCCGTGTTCACTGGGGGAGGATTGAAGAATTGATGGGGATTGCGACTCAGCATGCCCTAGCCCCAGGAGAAGGGACATCTTCTATTTCCCCATGGCCCTACACCAGCTTGCCTTGGCCTATGACAGAGCCCACATGCTTCTGGCTGTGTACTTTGCTCGCTGTCTGATCCCTGCGTTGCTCTGTAGGCACATCGTATACCTAGAGTCCCACCTGGAAGACCAGCTGCAATGAATAGCAGTCTCAGTGCAAAGTGAGACATGGGGGTCTGGGTCCTCCCACAGTCTCACCCCAAATTCCATGAGAGAAACCGTAATCAAGTGTAAGGGGTTCGCATCCCGGTGAGTGCAAAACCAATACACGTATGGCCAAGAAATAAAAAGTGGAGGAAGACATGCTGCCTGCAACACGTAAGGAGAGCAAAGGACACGCTTCCAAAGTAGGGCCCTTCCTGAAGAAAGAAACCCTAGGGATTTTAATGACAAAACCTCTACATATTCACAGAGGAAAGCACTATAGAATAGGGCGCATTGCTGAGCGCAGCCAGTTAAGGAATACATTTCTAGCCATATTCAGCTTAAAACTGAAGAAGGAAAGAAGGCAACCCCATTTGGGGCATGTTTAGACACACTCTACTTGCATCAGAAGGACGGTGGACAGAACACCTCTGGGCATGCTCAGGCTTTTCATAATGTTTTAACTGGGGGGAAAAAAGGCCAGTGGTGTTACATTGATAAAGGAGTTTGTTCCTGTCTTGGTTAGGGTTTCTATTGCTGTGAAGAGACACCATGACCATGGCAACTCTTATAAAGGAAAACATTTCATTGGGCTAGATTATAGTTCAGAGGTTTAGCCCATTATTGTCGTGGTGGCTGGCATTCAGGCAGACATGGTGCTGGAGAAGGAGCTGAGAGTTGTACATCTTGATCCTCAGGCAGCAGGAAGTGAACTGTGTCACTTGGAGTAGCTTGTGTAAGAGACCTCAAAGCCTGCTCACACAATGCCACACTTCTTCTGATAAGGCCAAACCTCCTCATAGGGCCACTCCCTACAGGCCAAGCATTCAAACATAGGAAGCCCCACACGAGTCCATGACGGTCATACCTATTCAAACTACCACAGTCCCTGTCAGAGTCAGCTTCAGCTGTGAACTTGACACAAACCCAGAGATACCCGAGAAGAGGGAACCTCTACTGGAGAATTGCCTCCATCCAACTGGTCTGTAGGTATGTCTTTGAAGCATTTTCTTGGTTGCTAATTGATGGAAGAGGGCCCCAACCACAATTGGCAGAGCCATCCCTGTACAGGTGGGACTAGCTATATAAGAAGCTAGCTAAGCAGCCAGGGGAAGAAGCCAGTTGGCAGCATTCCTCCACGGTTCTTGCTTCAAGCTCCTGCCTTGAGTTCCTGTCTTGGCTTCCATGGGTGATGGATTGTAACCTGTGAGCCAAACAAACCCTTTCTTCATCAAGCTGCTTTTGGTCATGGTGTTTATCACAGCAACAGACATCAAACTAGAACATTCCCTAATGTTGCTTACTTCTCTCAGCAGCTAGCAGAGGCACCTAAGTCCGCCTCGGCCCATGGACCACTTGTCTACCACCTTCCATCAGAGCTGAAGTCCTTTTCTAGGGTCCCCTTCCCCTCCTCTGGTTTCAGTAACAGCCTCTTGCCCATGGCTTTATAATAATGTTAACCCAGTTAACGTGTTACTAACATTAACCCAGTTCTGAACTATTCTTTCAAAGGAAACTATATCAGGTTTTCTCTGTACCACCAGCTCCCAGATAAATAACATGGATATTTATTACTAATTATGAAAGCTCGGCCTGTAGTTTAGGCTTACCCCACTAGTTCTTATAACTTAAATTAACCCATTTATATTGATTTATGTCTTGCTTCATGGCTTTTTACTTCTCTTCCCATCTTGCACCTCCTGTTTCCTCTACATGTCCTCTGATGTCTCTCCCCTACCTAGATTCGTCTCCTCTTCCTGTCTCTCCGCCTGGAAGTCCCATCTAACCTCTTCCTGCCTAGCTATTGGCCATCCAGCTCTTTATTAAACCAATCAGAAGGTGCCTTAGTAAAGACACATCTTCACAGTGTACAGAAAGATTATTCCACAACAGGAGACTTAGCCAGGCATGGTGGGTCATACCTGTCAGCTCAGCATTCGAGTGATAGACATAAAAAGATCATCAGAAATTCAATGTCATGGGCCGGCAGGATGGTCTAGCAGGTAAAGGCCCTTGCTGCCAGCCTGACTTCCTGAGTTCAATCCCCAGGACCCATGTGGTAGGAAGAGAGAGACCCAACTATATCACAAGTCATCTCCTGACCTCCACATATGCATGGGGCACAGCCATTTATGTACACACACACACATACACAAATAAATAAATGTAATTATAAAAACTGAAAATGAAAAATAAGCCCAAATCCAATTTGGTGTTTATATTTAGGCTCCAGATCAGCCAGGGCTGTGTAGACCTTGACTCTAACAAAACAGAACCAAGAAATAAAAAAAAGGTGTAGAAACTAGTTCGATTCAGGAAATAACAAGGCCATCTTAAAGATAAACAATTATATTTTTAATTGTTATAAGGGAAAACTCACGCCACAAGAATGAGAAGTCTGAGTTCCTCTGTGTCCGGCGGGAGTCACCCAGAGAAAGCGCACATCTGGTCTGTCCCAGTTTTTCTTCCTGGGCTCCAGGTAGCCACAACTTAACTAGGCTCCACTTCTTAAAGGTGATTGGTTAGCAGAGCTTCCCCCATCAAAAAGGAGAAGTAGAAAATTTTATAATTACAACTGAGATACAGAACACATTATCACTGGGACCCAAACTGTCCCTAGCTCATGTCCCCATGCTATAGACGAATGTACCCAAGCAGCCTGTTTGAAGGGAAGTGGATGCAGAGAGGCAATGAGCTCAGCCCCCTCCACTGCTGGCAGACCCTAGGTCTTCCCTAACCACCCCACTGACTAGGCTCAGGGCTGATCCAGAGGTCTCTAGGCATCAGAAATCCTAGCCTTGGGCTGGTGAGATGGCTTAGTAGGTAAAGGCAATTGCTACCAAGCCTGATGACCTGAGTTAGTCCTGGGGACCTACAAAGTGAAAGGAGAGAACCAACTCCTTTAAGTTGCCCTCTGACCTCCACATGCACTGGCACATGCTCATGAGTGCACACACCCAAACAAATAAATAAAAGAAATGAGAATTATTAAAAAATAAAATCCCAGCCCTCAGTGAGGGCATCTGTGCTCAGAGCCTTGTCCTTTAGAGAGAAACTTGGGCAGAGGGTGCTTTGAGAGGAGAATTGAGGCTTCCAGGAGCCCCTCAGAACCAGAGTCTGCACTGGGAGGCAGGAGTGGACCCCCACCGGCAGTTGTGACCCTTCTCAGGCTTCTGTCCCAGTCCCACTGAGGACCATTTTGAGGACAGTCCTAGTTGGGATGTCCCATCAAACCTGCCTTGTGATTATTCTGATTGAACCCTGTGGGGTCAGTGTGTCCCTCAAAGGTTTGTGCACTGGAAGCTTGGCTCTGGGTCTGGAAATATTGGGAAGGGAGCTCTTCAAGAGATGAGCCTTAAAGAGAGTGACTGGTCATTGTGGGAGCAGACTCAACAGGCTTGTTCTCACAAGACAGTGGCTTTTCTCACACATGAGGTGTTCAAGAGTGGCCTTGCTCCTCTGTGACTTCCTGCCTTGCATGTGATCTCTTCCTACTACATATTTTCTCACTATAACACTGTCATTGTAATAGCATAATGCCCTGCCAGAGGTCCCCAGAAAGGAGCCACCCAATCTTCGGTGTTCAACCTTCAGAACCGTAAGGTAAATGTACCTCCTTTCCTTTTATAGCACTCACACTCAGGTATTTTGTTACAACCACAGAACAGGGGCAAACCTACACTGTTTTTTGTTTTGTTTTGGTGCTTTTGTTTGTTTTTGCCTTGGCCCTTGCAGTTCCCTCTGCTTGGAAAGTCATTGACCTCTACTGCTCACTTATGGTTCATTCTCCAGGCTCAACCCAAATGTTCCTACTCCAAGAGATCGCAACACTCTCCTCCCAAGCCTGAACGAGATGTCTCCCCCGTAAGTCCTCAATGCCCTATCCTTCACCTTCAGGGGTCCTGAACACTTAACTGCCTCCTCTATGAAAGGCCTTCTGAGGGAAACTTCTAAGCTGTAGGATCACCCCCTGACCTGACAGTCCATGACACCAGGCTTTTGGCTGGGACTGTGGCCAGCTGCCTTCCCTACACTGGGCCTGTTTCTTCATCTGTGGATCAGGAGTTGGGCTTGGTCCCTAGAGTCCTGTAGGCTCATTGGGTTGCTCCACTCACGGTCTCTGAGCTCTTATCCAATCAGGCCCTGGTCTAGGAACTGGAGACAGATAAGGAATTCGTGGGACCAAAAATTCACATGCAAGTAATTTATCAAGATTGCTCCTAGGGAAAGCACCTGGGAAGCAAGAGAAGCGAGAGGAAGAAGGCAACAAAGGGCTCCCTCAGAAGGAAGCTGCCGGTCCCTCTGGCCTCTAAAGTTTATGTTAAGTCCCATGTTGCAGATGTGCAAAGACCACATTACACTTGATGGCCATTAGCTAAAGGGAAGGTGAGTTCCCACATTCTTCAGTCTTGCTGCACATATGAGAAAAGATTTCCCAGTAGCCCAGGGCAGGCGGCTGCAGGACAGTCCTAGGTGCTGTCCATTGGAAGCTGGTACAACAAAGAAACAGGCCCAGATCCAAAAGCCACAGACACAGCCATAGTACTTGAGGGATCTGGGAGCAACACTTACAACATCCACCTTGGAAACTGGGCTGTCCCTGCTCACCGAGGAGCAATATGCATCCAGGTGAGTTTACTCTCCTGTGTGATCCTGGGGAATCACCTGTCATCACTGCCCTGAAGATCCGCTGCAGTGGAGTGAAGTAGGGGCCTAAGCCTACCATGCTGTGGGCAGGGCTGAGCTTGTATTGTTCAGTTGGTCTGGAAGCTCCACGCCCTACCCATAGCCCAGGCTAGGACATGGCTCCCTAAAGACTAATTGCAACCACTGGATATCAGAGTAGACGGATTGCTGCAGGAATGCAGAGCATGTTTTTATAATTAGGACAACTTCTTATCAATCAACTTTTGGCAGATCCAGGGACATTGGTCAGGTTTTTTCCTGTTCAAATCCACATTCTAACTTTTTTATCTAGAGCTAAGAAGGATGAGGGAAGATCAGGGGTTAGAGCCCTAAAGGGCTATGTCCAGGTAAAAGAATTGGGAATTAACAAAGGAAAAAAGGATGGATGGACAGATGGACAGATTTGGAAATCTGCAAAATGTAGAACCCATTCCAGTACTGTGGAAGACTGGTGAACAGCCAGAGCAGAAACAAGGGCTCCTGTTTTCTAAGAAATCCTTTCTGAGCTGTTTCTCCTGTGCTAGAAAGGACCACCAAGGTCACCTAGAAGGCAGGGGTAAGAAACTCCAAGCTAGCTCTTCTGCATCTGGCCTTCCACATAACAGACCATTTGAAAAGACAACTGGAATTCAGAGCTGCGGTCCAAGGCCTTCAGGGCTGAGGTGGAGGTGGGGCACAAGGGAGCAGTGGCTGGGTGAGGGGTCTGCACACTGGGGCCCGGCCAGTTCTGGACCCAGGGCTCATGTCTCTTGTTTTCACCCTCTCACCTGTGTCCCCATGTATCCCCATCCTTACCTCCCACCAAATATGAAATCAAGAACATGAGGCCTGAAAGGGGCCAAGAGGAGATTGAGTGAAAGTCTCCTTCTAGCAGCTGCAAGGTTCTCTCAGCACCACTGATAAGACAGCCTGGGCTTGCACACACTCAGCCTGGCAAGTTCACCGCTCGCTGCCTCTTGTGACAGTCCCTCTGCCTTGGTATAAATCTGCCATGAATTCTTCCTCCCTTTGGTGCCCCCACAGCCTACTGTTCCCTCATTCTGCCTCTTGGGCCAGCAGATGACTCTCCCCCCACACCCCACCCCACCCCCGCGCACCTAAAATGGACAACAACAGCAACCATAACAGCATCTTACTCCTTAGGATGTACTCTTGTCTCCTCTTCCCGTTAATGGCCACTTTGCAAACCCATAGCTAAAAACGCCATTACACTCTACCATCCACACAGCATTTCACCTTCCTCTGGCTCCTGCTCCTCAGAAGGACGCTGCCCAACAGCCTGGTGAGATGCCTTCCATCTGTTTTCCAGCAGCAGACAGCAGAAAGGCTAGGCTTAGTCTGGATGACTCTGCACACTTGTATCCTAAGGCTTCCCCTTCCCTTTAGAATGTTGGGGTGCTGGGTGTCTGCAGCTGTGGGACCTCATTCTCTCATCCAGCGGCTGTTGCCTGTGCTTGCCTCAAGAGTCCATCCAACCTCGTAAGCCCCCTAATGAAGGTGACATTGAAACGTCTGTCTGGCTCCTATGACTGTGCTATTTAAATCGTGCGAGACTCACATGGAAAGATGGAGAGGTGGTTGTGCCATTCTGAGCACCTGGGACCTCCAGTCTAGTGGTATGTTCCCTCCCCATTGTCTGGTTGCCTGTAGTCATGTGGGCCCTGGTGGTTAAATTCCACATGGACAGCTGGGCTCTGATGTCTGACCTTCAAATATAGAGCAGGAGGCAGCTGGGAGCCAGTTCCTCACGTCAGCTGACTCACTTTTTCGTCCTCCAGGCTAGTTAGTTGGGAGATGAATTAATTAAGTCGTGCAGCCAGAGTGAGCAGCTACCGGCTGTGTTTTATCAAGCTTCAGATCCTGATGTTTTGAGCATCTTCAGAGGGATCAGGGGAGAAAAGTGAAGAACATTGGACTGGGACTCTAGCTGCATGGCTCTCCCTCAGTGGTTCACTTCTACTGCTTTGTGCCAGCATGTGCCCCCTAACTCTTGCACCTCACAGAGACGTCATCTCCCTCCCTTAACTGGAATGTTTAAGCCTGTGATTGCTCTGGATGATGAGGAATCGGGGAACTGTTCTTCAGGACCCTACTCTTGCATTCTTGGAGAAAATGGGAAGTTCTTGTCGTATCTCCTCCCAAGACAAAGTTATAGCTTCACTAAAGAGGTGCACCATTTCTAGAAACTCCAGCAGTTTGGGGGTCTCCAAGTCTAAATTCCTGGGGCTCCAGGTTTCTTTACCCAGAACGTGCCCTTAGCACAGCAGACCTGCATTGGTGGAACACTTCATTCATGTCAGGTGCTCTCTGCACCCCTAAACCCTGAGTCTGTTTTCACTGCCAAGATCAGAATTTCTTTTACAGTCCAACCAAAGATTCAGCCCCAGCTCTCACCCTTAGCTCCTAACTATCTATCAGCTGACTGCTCTCAATTTCTCATTATCCCTCTGCAGGATGTCCCACCTTCTTCAAAACCAACCAGTTCCATCATACTCCTCCTTGGCATCACCCCCTCTGTCCTTCAAATGCATATGCCATTGTGCCATCAAAGGTGTTCCATGTCTCCACCCAGACATTTTTCCAGGCCGCCACTTGTGAAATCACCAGCCACCTTGTGCCAAAGACTCTATCAGTGCTTTTTGTCCCACTTTGAACAGGTGGTCCTTGGCAAAGCCAGCCAGAAAATGAGCCAACCCCACCACCCTGCTGCCCCTTCCCTCCACCAGGACTTCCGGCACCGAGACAGGATGAGGCATGCAAGAGATCTACAGGAAGAGACTTCTGGGAAGAAGAAGGGGTGCGGGAACAGGAGTAGGGAGGGGAGCCTTCCCACATTGCCTCAGTGTGGACATCTGTGGAAGGAGAGCAGGAAAGGCAGGTGTCAGAAAAGAAGAGAAGTCACACCCACTGCAGCTCTGAGTGGGGCCTGGCAGGGACCCAGCAGTTTCCAAGCAAAGGCTGTTAGAGGAATTCCATGACGGGCAGGAAGGGGTTAGCTCCAGCATCTCTACACTGCAGAGTCTACAACGTCAGGCTTTGACTGGGAGCAGGGCCTGAACGTGGGTGCCAGGATGGAGTTAACTGACAGTCAATTCTTCCCTACCACTGGTTTTTTTTTTTAAATGACCTTCCTTCATGGCCACCACAATATCTCTACCGGCCTGGCCCACCTCTGAGACAATGCCATTAAATGTAGTTTATCGACTTGCCAGGCAAAGGCATGGAATGAGATTGAATCCAATCACTGGGTCTTGTTTCAAGTGCTGACTGCCAGAGAGGAGAAATTGGAAAAGAAGAGAGAATTCCAGGAGATAGTGAATCAAGTGATTAGTTGGGTAAAACAGAGTGTAGCATGGTCTCAGTGGGACAGGGGGCCTTGGAGACTCCAAGTAGGCCTCTCGTTCAGGTAACACTGCAATTAGAATGTAAGGGACCTGAGTCCAGAGGCATCAAACAGCGTGTGCTTGGAATCCACTAATATCACATTAAAAAGTACTTAAGAAGATTGAGCCAGGATGACGAAGGCTTGAGTCTCCAGCCATACCTGTGTGTTATCTTTCTCACCGCTGATAGAACACTTGACAGAGTAGGGGCTGGGGCTCACAGTTCAGTGTATATAGTCCATTATGTCAGGTGAATTATGGTGGCTAGTAATCAGAAGCAGCCGGAGCTGGGTCACATGGTTTGTTACATCTCTGTGGATCAAGAAACAGAGGCAGCTTAGGCTAAACCTGGAAGCCCTACCTCCCACAGCCCCGCGGCCAAAGGTTTCTATAACCTTTCAAAACAGTGCCACCATCTGAGGACCATGTTTAAATGCTTGAGCCTCTGGGGGACTTTCCACATCCAAACTGTAACAAGCAATGAGTATTTGAGATGGGAACAACACTGTAGTCATGAACCTGGGCTGGCTGGAAACGAGCAGGCCATGACGACTTCAGTTGTTTCTGATGAAAAAGCAACACATTTAGTGAAAAAAGGAGGGGGCATCATTTAAAATCCCTGGAAGGTATAAATTAAATACAGGAATAACAAAATCAACTAAACACATAATATTAATGCATTCGTGATAAATTTAAGAACGAGCTGAATATTTGGTACTTGTCGGTTTGCAATGTAAAATAGAATTTGACATATTTTGGATTATATTGTAAATGTGTAATAGGGTAATTGATTTGAGACTTGTGATTTTAAATTAAAAGTCATAAGATAATTTGATTAGTTTTGTAAACAGTTTATTGAAATGTTTATAAAAATCCGGTATTCACTGTATTTATGATTCTGAGTTATTAAATTTGCAGGAGTTAGTTAAGTGCTTGGGAAGATTTTGCTTGCTAGGTCAGGCATGGGAAGTTCTCCAAGCAAACCCAGGAAGCATCCACTTGCAAATGCACTTCAAAATGCTTAAAGGAATTTAATAAAATGAGTTCTAATGAGTCTGTTTAAGGGAGTTTGGGTTTGCAATTAGGGTATTCAAATTTGAAATTAAGCTTAAGGGCTTAGGAGGAAAACAAGGGCTTTAGCTAGTTCCTTTTTTCCTATATCAAAATATAGTACCTTCAAGCCATCAAGAACTCCCTCTGACACTCATTATGCTTGGAAATCTGTCCATCATTGCTCTCTACCCCACACTTTGGTTGCTAAATGGTGAGAAGCACTACCAGGATGCACCTCTTAGCTCTAACCTGCGCCAAGATCCTTTGCCTCCTTCCTGTTCCCAGATCCACCCTCCTGACTCGCCCCTCCCACCAACAGTCCTCTCCCAAGTTACCCATCCACCTCCCAGGGTCTCCCTGTCTCTAGTCCTCTCTCTTTTCTTTCCATGGGGAGAATTGCAGAGATGCTGCTAAGTGAGGAGGGGAGTCCAGCCTCCCTGGCTCAGGATGGCTCTGTGCACCTGCTGGCCTGTGGGTGCTCCTTCTCACTCAGAGCTGCAGGTCCTCCTCTAGAAGGGTAGACAACAGGGCCTCTGTCGGCTCTGCCTGCTCTTATCGTCCCTGCTCAGTGCCGGACCTGGACATGCACTTTAGGGGACCATGCCTTCCACCTTTCTGCTGCACCTCTGAGTTCTCAGTTAGGTACAGAGACCATCACTATGGTGGGGTAACCACTGCCCTTCCCACCCCAGAGCTGACCAGTTTCCTCTAAAGATCTCATCACCCTGAGGTAACTCAGCCTCTGCCATTTCTAGACATCCACTGGAGTCTGGGAAAGCAAGGTAAGGCTACCTTTGTAGGTCAAGAATGGGGGACAAGCGATCCCAAGTAAACCCTCCCCCTCCCTGAGCCCAGTTCCCCTGACTCCTTACAAAGCAAAAGAGACCTTTTCCATCAACTAAGCCACTTCCGAGTCTCTGTCTGGGAAATGCACTCTTTCATGTACACAAAAAGACCCAAGTAAGGATAGAACCTAGCTATTGACAGTGAGCAATGTCAGCTCAAACGTCAGTCAGTGGAGGAATAAATTCATGTATAAAACCCTTGAATAAATTCATGTATAAAACATATAGACTGGGTTAGCCAGGGTCCAGCCAAGTAGTGCAATTAGCACCAGTTATTTCCCCAATAACAATTCTGTTACAAAATTTTTCAAACGCACAGGAATGTTGGAAAAAAAAAAACAAGTGAACTCCCACAGGCTGGTGAAAACTAACATTTGGCCTACTTTTAGTCACCATCCAGCCATCTAGCCACCTGCCTACCCACCTGACTCTGTGGGTGTGTTTCCACAGAAGGCCAAGACAGCAATATGCTTCCCCTAGAAACACTTCAACACGTATGTCATTACCCGGAGCCCCATATGTGTTTACATTCTTAAAGCAAATTTTCATGCACGTAAACGCACAGGTCTTAGGCCTGCTGTGCCAGGGATTTGGGGCATCTTCCACCTGTGGAGATGGAACCTCCCATGAAGACGCGGAGCACAACCTCAGCAGGAGCTTCCCTGGTGCCCTTCCGCAACTGATCGCACTGCACGCACGGTTCTGATTCATCTTAGCTTTGAGTCCTCTAGAGCATCTACAGCTGAGTCCTGCTGTGTATGGCAGACCCCAGTCAGTCACTGTATGGAAGAGTTTTCTGTGATGCTGTGTACGATGATGGTTTTGCCTTGCTTTTTTCCAGGATGGTGTTGGTTTATGTCTTGGATCTGATCAGTGAGTGATCCACTGCAGACCATCGTTTGTCCTGTTGATGGACGTATGGGATTGTCTCTGGTTTAAGAATATCTGAATGAAGCTTTTGTGTGTTGCAAGGGAGACACTTGTTTGTTCCCGGCTGCCTGGCTAGCTTAGACCCTAAATAACCACACAGAAACTGTATTAATTAAAACATTGCTTGGCCCATTAGCTCTAACTTCTTATTGGCTCTTACATCTTAATTTAACCCATTTCTATTAATCTGTGTATCAC
The DNA here is from genome assembly GCA_001685095.1 of Ellobius talpinus. Classification (NCBI taxonomy): domain Eukaryota; kingdom Metazoa; phylum Chordata; class Mammalia; order Rodentia; family Cricetidae; genus Ellobius; species Ellobius talpinus. The sequence goes on from LOJH01014472.1 coordinate 17,069, forward strand.
CACCAGGTCGTGGCCTACCAGCAAAGTTCCAGCACATCTATCTCTGGTGGTGGGTCCAGATCTATGGCATCTCTCTGACTTCGCCTTTCTTTCTCCCAGCATTCAGTTCTGTCTTCTCCACCTACCCAAGTTCTGCCCTATCAACAGGCAACAGCAGTTTCTTTATTCATTAATGGTAATTACAGCACACAGAGGGGTCTCCTACATCATTTGTGTACTAGATGTCTTAAACACTTCTGCGCTCACATGTTTTCACTAGGACTGAATTTTCCTGTTTATGGAGAAGATAATGATTAAATTTATGAGAGGGTTGCTCACCCCACACACCAGGGGCTCATGCACCCTCCCACACAGGCCCAGTGCAGGGACCAGTGGGCATTACCCTCCTTTTACAATAGATCCTCTTGGCCCTCTTCCCTATTCGCTAAGTCACTGCGCTTTGCTCAGGATTAAGCCAGGCCACCTTGAATACTTCAGTGATCAGACAGCTTATAAGGAAGGGCTCATTCCAGAAGACCTTACTTCCTTAGCAACACTCCTATCTCTACCTAGAAACCATTAGGCTCCCCGACACCGAATAAAAACTAGGCAGTAGCATTGACATGTATGCTGATTGTACCTCATGTCCCGTCCCATGAGCAGGTCTCAGACCCACGCCCACCAGCCTAAGTTCTCTTGAGTCCATTCAGAATGGCTGAGCAGGGACTGCAAGGGGGAAGCAGATGGGTGGACTCCAGAGGCCAGGTCTAAGGCTCACAGGCTCAAAGCCAGCTGACTGGTTCAACCCATGCCAAGGAACCCACTCCAACACACACACAAACACACACACACAGAGTGTGGGCATGTGCACATATGAAGTGAATGAATTAAAACACCATACTTAAAAACAAACCAACCAGAACTGACCAGTCACACCTGCAGGAAGGGAGTGATTTGTCATTTACACAGCTGTTTAACACATTATTAACTCAAGGTGAGTTCCACCTGTGGAGAAGGACAGAGTGGAGCCTGCTGGGCACTAAAGACAGTCAGGAGACAGATCTCCTGTGTTCCATTGGGAACGCTGCCCCCACCAGCTCCAGCTACCTAACCTCTTCATGCCTCCATTTCTGCAGTAAGAGGAGTTTCCAAAGGCCCTTGTAACGTCACTAATAACCGCAGTGGCATCGTTGTGATGCCTGGTGACAGGTAAGTGTGGGAGAATCGATGACTGGAATAAAGCAGCACACAGTGGGTATTGTGGTTTGACTGTGTCCATCACATTGATGTGCAGGAGTCCCCATGCAGTGGTGTTAGGAGGTGGGGCCTGATGGGAGGGGTTAGGTCACGTGCGCTGTGCCATCAAGAGGAGATTCATGTTGCCATGAATCATGGGGATGGGCTCTCTTCTCCCCTGCCCAGTGAGGACACAGTGTTCATCCTGGTCTAAAGCTGCAGAATTCAGATGCTATCTTGGGATGCTTCCAGCACCTTTATCTTGGCCTCCCAGCCTCCAGAACTATGAGGAAAAAAAATCTGTGTTCTTAATAAATTATCCAGTCTCAGATGGTCTGTTAGAGCAGTGAGGATGGATTAAGGCAGCGGGCGTCCTGTGAACATCAGCATATGGCTGCCACAGTCTAGGGGCAAGGCCTGGGTCCAGTTCCTCTACCAGCCCACAACACACACACATGCCTGTACACACGCACACACGCATGCACACACACATGCACACAGACACACATGCACACACATGCACGCATGCACACACGTACACACACATGTACACACAAGCACACAGCTGGTCTGCAGCTATGGGACTGGCAGCTAGATAAGGAATATACCAATGCCTTTGGCCATTGGGAGTCTGACCTTGGGTTACAGGATTTGTGAAGAGGTGGGCCAGGTGGGTCTAGAGTTCCTGGGTCTAACTCAATCTCCAGTCACAGGGGTGTTTCCTTTCCAAGCCTCTCCCCAATTGTCCTAATCCAGGCAGGGTGGCCCCAGCAAGGCCTCTGTGGCAGTCACTACATTTAAAGCTCACAGACCCTCACTGGCCACAGTCGTGGCTTCAAAATCACTCTTCTGGCTTAGACTCCATTTCTAAAGCCAGACCTCTGTGGCCAGCTAATGATATCCATGGAGACAGTGGAGGCTGCAGTGTGCAGCCTGGTCCAGGAGTTGGAAGACAGCACTTTGCCAGGGGCACTTTGGCCTGCAGTCAAGAGAGGTTGGTGAGCACATCCCAAGAGGACAGGGGGCCTGGAAGTCCACGCTGAAGGACTCCATGCACAGATCTCCTGCAGGCACCTCCTCCTCCTATGCTGAGATGTGGGACAAGCCCAAAGGGGACTGCCACCAGGCTTGCAATCTAGGATTGATGCCTGATGTCACTACCAGGATAGCAAGTCCTAAACCTGAGCAGAGATCAGAACCACCTGGAAGGACCAAGCTGCGTGCCAGTGGGTCTAGCTAGAACCCACAGTGAAAGCCACTACTCTAGGAGGCCTAGGAAGATGGAAGAGATGACCTTCCAGAAGAAAATAGAGGCAACAAGCTGAAGTTCTAGAGGTTATATGTGTGAGGCTAGAGGGAAGACATTTGGGATAGAAAGAGAGACTTCCAGCACAGATTCAGTCTGGTGTGAGGGACAAGCAAGGCATGTTTAAGGGCTCACTGAGTCACTGATTTATACAAGTTCTGGGTCAGCACCTGCAGGAACCTGGAGGGATTGTCACCTTAAATGCTGCGCTGTAGCATCTGGCTTGTGTCAGTCCAGTCCAGCTCTTCCTCTGGCGCCCCAGAATCTACCAGCAACCAGTGATTCTGCGGGCAGCCACCACCTATAGGACTCAGTGTCCTCATGGAAAATTCCTCCTGGTTTGAAGGCGGCACTGAAAGGCCTGGGCCAGGAGGAAGGTGGGTGGGGTTGTGCACACATGTGCATAGGACCCATGAAGACCTCCAGACTCCCAACTAAATGCTTCACCCCTGGAGCAGAGTATCACCACTATCTGTGGAGTTTTAGGAACCTCAGGGCCCGTAGTACGGTAACTATAGTTGACAACAATTAATTGATCATTTCAGAAGACTGGCAGAAAAGATTTTTGCCTGTTCCTAACAGAGAAAGATCCACCGGTGTGTGAGGTGATGGATATGCCAATAAGCCTGATTTGATCGGTACACACTTGTACATGGATTGAAATCTCACATGTAGTGTGTAACCTAAATTAAAACCTTTTAAAAATTGCTGTGCCTTGGTCACACCCCTGAATCTGCATATAGCAAGTCCCCAGAATGATGTGGGCACAGGAACACGGGGTCATATGTAGAGAATTCAGTACCAAAGACTAAGACTGGGATTACGACTCCGTGGGGAAAGGGCTCACTCTGCAAGCATTAGGAACTGAAATCTGACCCCCAGCAGCCTTGTGAAAAGCTNGGGGGTGCTGGCTGCTCTTAGGTCAACCTGACACACAGACTAGAGTTATCCAAAAGGAGGGAACCTCAATTGAGAAAAGGACTCCATAAGATCCAGCCATAAGGCATTTTCTTAATTAGTGATTGATGGAGGAGGGCCCAGCCCATGGTGGGTGGAGCCATCTCTGGGCTGGTGGTCCTGGATTCTGTAAGAAAGCAGGCTGAGCGAAGCCATAGGAAGCAAGCCAGTAAGAGGCACCCCTCCGTGGCCTCTGCAGCAACTCCCGCCTCCAGGTTCCTGCCCTGTTTGAGATCCTGTTCTGACTTCCTTTGATGGTGAACTATGATGGGGAAGCATAAGCCAAATAAACCCTCTCCTCCCAAGGTGCTTTGTTCATGGTGTTTATTAGAGCAATAGAAACCTAACTAAGGCACGGTGAACACAAATACCTGTAATCTTAGTGTAAGAGGTGGAGACAGGGTGACCACGGGAGCTCACTAGCCAGCTACTCCATTGAGCTCTAGTTTCAGTGAGAGATCCTGTTCCAGAAAGAGGTGGAGAGCGATGGAGATCTCTCTCTCTCTCTCTCTCTCTCTCTCTCACACACACACACATACACACACAC
>LOJH01014473.1:10291-21158 GCA_001685095.1 Ellobius talpinus
GATCTGGGTCTAGCCTGGACTCAGAAGGCTGCGTCCTCTAAAGGGCTCTTTCCTGTGCTGGGCCGGAAAGGAATGCTAGCACGTCCATGTGTGCGCTCATGTGTGCCACTGCACGTGTGCCAGGTGGGAGAACTGACTGTGGGAGTTATTTGCTGAGGCAGTGTCTCTGGTTTCTGCTGTACTGTGCTCTCTGGAGTGACCTCCATCTCTCTCCACCTCATCACAGGAGCGGTGACCACAGGCTGCCCTGGCTGGGCCCGGGCTCGTGCAGCTAATACTCTCACCCACTTCATACCTTCCTGGCCTGTGTTTCTTCAATATTGTTGAATGCATAACCTTGAGGATTACATGATAATTTAACAGATAACTGAATCATGACCTTGAGGATCACATGATAATTTAACAGATAACTGAATCATGACCTTGAGGATCAGATGATAATTTAACAGATAACTGAATCATGACCTTGAGGATCAGATGATAATTTAACAGATAATTGAATCATGACCTTGAGGATCACATGATAATTTAACAGATAATTGAATCATAGTTGCTTACCTACTTTCCCTTTTCCTGCTCTTGATCTGATCTACACACAATTAAATACACCCATCTTAAGGCTTCAATCAAATCCTGAGCCATATATGGACCTGTTAAACCACTGCCAAAACCAAAATAAACATCTGTAGTGACTCATGCTTCTAGCCCCTCCCCCCAACAAGGAAGGCAGAGGCAGGGAGAGCTCTTTGAATTTCAGGCTAGTCAGGACTACAGCAAGATCCTGTCTCCAAACAAAACAAAACAAAGAAAACAGTATTTTTAATTCAGGAGGGGTGATTCACTTGAGAGGCTGAAACAGGATGACCCGGAGTTCAAGGCTGAGTGAGTTACACAGCAAGACCCTGTCCCAGAACTCAAAGTCAGGCACACACAGTGGCACGTGCTTACAACCTCAGCACTCACAACCACCTGAGACTGTCTCCTTAAATCTCGTCCGTCCTATCAGTCCTACTCCACTGTCAGCCCGGGCACAGAACTCCACTGCTAATGTGCTGGTGGAAGCAGATGTGCTCTGCGGGCCCGGCTTCTGCAGCTACAAACGCTCCTGCACTGCTCGGTACGCCACTGCACGCCTCCACAGGCTCTGCTTACCTGCAGATGGACACTGGAACTCACAAGGCATTTTATGAACAAAGAATTCTGTCAAATCATGTTTCCATTTATCTTGGGAGAACATTGCAGAAATGAACTTTGAGGGAGGGGATGTTAATACAGGGTTTCTCTGTGTATCCCTGGCTGTCCAGAAACTCACACTATAGACCAGACTGGTCTTCAACTCAGAGATCCACCTGCCTCTGGCTCCCGAGTTCTGGGTTTAGAGTCGTGAGCCACCACTGCCAGCCAAAAGTGCACTTTCTAAGCAGATCACTATGGTTTCTTTGACCTCAGAGCAGCTGCCAAACTGTTTTCCAGCAAGAGAGCATGTTCTGTTCTCCATTATTAAAGTGATCAAGCTCCAGTGGTCCCGCCTGCTCCATCTTCAGCCGTCAGTGGCCTCAGGGGTGTCCTGCATTCCCACAATGCATTCCCACAAGGTGTAGTGAAATTCAGTATCTTTTCACGTTACCAACCATTTGAGTGCCTTCTCTCACAGTTCCTTTTTAAATTACTTGCTCACATATATGTACACGTGTGTATGTGTAGGGGCCAGAGGGCAGTCCTAGGTGTGCTCCTCCAACATCCACCACCCCTTCTGAGACAGGGTCTCTCACTGGCCTTCAGCCCCATGGATCCACCTGCCTCAGCTTCACTAGTGCTGGGATTACAAGCACCAACAGGCACACCTGGTTTTTTTCTATTGTTTTCTTTTCTTTTTTTTAATGAGTCCTAAGATTGAATTTAGGCCCTCATGCTTGCACAACAAACATTTTACTGATGGAGTTATCTCCCCAGTTCCTGTGTTCAAATTAAATACACACACACACACACACACAATAAAACAATACTAAGACTGAGTTACTACTGAATTCTAGAGTTTTGTATACTGGTAGAATCTGAAACGCAATCGGCTTTGCATGCACGATTAGCCCTGTACCACTATAACCTGAGCTAATTGATTTATAGAGAAAATGTTGACTTGGCTCGATACTACAGAGGTCTAGTCTAGACGGCACTCCATTCAGGCAGGTGGTCAGATAGCACATCATGGCAGAAACAGACAGGAGAGAAAGAGGAGGGACAGGAGCCCCACAGGTCTCAGAGGCACATTACCAATGCCCTAAAGACTTCCCACTTAGCCCCTCTCAAAGTATCCACTATCCCTTCCACACAGATGGACATGGACACACGCACACACACAGCACATAAGATCCGCCCTACTGGGCTGGTTCAGTAGTAGAGCTCTTGCCTAGCACTGGGTCATTTGTGGTTTATTTATACCCATGTGGTTTTTGTTTGTTTTCAGACAGTGTCTTTCTATGTAGCTCTTGTTGTTCTGAACTCTCTATGTCGACCAGACTGGCCTTGAACTCACAAAGAACTGCCTGCTTCTGCCTCCCAAGTGTTGGGATTAAAAGGCCTCTATGGCTGGCTGTCTTTTTAAATAATGGCTTCACTGTATTGCTGTACCCTGCTCATATTCCACCCCTCCACCCACCCTCACTACCCTCTAATGTAAGCAGGTAAAATCTATAGACTCCACAGCAGCAAACACCGTGTCTCCTCAGGCTTCTTTCTCCCCAGCAAATAGTCCCCCTTTCTATGTTCAGTCGTGTGTGTTTGAAAATTTCCATTTTCTTCTCATCTGATACTGTCCCATTTAATCACTGGTCATATTCCTAATGTTCATGTTATCTTCCTTTTGAGAATGCTGGAGGCCCAAACAGCTGGCTCAGGGCGAAAGCACTTAACTCCAAGCTCGATGACCAAGTTTCATCCTTTAGGATTTACATATGGAAGCAGAGCAGTTTCCTGCATGTCTTCTCTGACTTCCACACGTTCGTATGCACAAATGCACACACACACACACACACACACACACACAATGTAATGTCTTAACAAATGTCTTACTACATAGCCCTGACTAGCCTGGAGCTTGTTATGTACACCAAACTGGCTTCAAACTCACAGAGATCAGTCTGCCTCTGCTTACCCATTGCTGGGATGCTGAAATGAGCATGTGCCACCAAGCCCAGCCTAATTTTTTAAATGTGTTTTGCTCTGGAAGGCATCTAGATACTTGATTTTGTTTTCCTTTTTAAGAGTGTTGTATTGGACCAGAAATACAGCTGAGGGACTTGTCCAGCAATCCCTCAGCCTGGAAACAGAGAGGAATGGAAGGGAAGAAAGGAAAAGCAACAAGCAATTGTGTTGGCAATTTTTCAGTTTATAGCTGTCTACTCATTCCAGGTTCCTGGTATTTCTCTGTCAATTTCACTTAACTAACTAGATAGGCCTTCCCATGTAAAATCAGTCTGAGGATCAACTGCTCTGCTCTGCCCGAGTTTCCTTCCCGACTCCAATGCAATGCACCTGCGACTCGCTGTCACTCTCTAGGCTCTGGCACTACCTGTCACCCGCAGTCTACAAGCAGTGTCTCCACCTAGCCTGATCAGATCTGTAGCTGTTTGTGTTGGGAAAGTGAGCCCATTTTAGTCAGAAGCTAGTTTGGTGGACATGCTAGTCATGACCTTTGATACGGTTATCTAATTGATATTTATTTCTGTGTGGAGAGTCAGTCACATCCTCTAGCTTCCCCCCTTTCTCAGTCTTGTGTTTTATTTAAAATAAAAAACACAAAACAGGATGAATGACAATGAACAGTAAATTTCACAAGTATAGGCAGAAAGGAAGGAGCAATACTGTATCTGTGAAGAAGGGCAACAATGAACATGAATTACTTGAGTAATAATAAGATAAATGTTCATTTTATTACAAATAAAATTCATACATTATTGATAAGCTGTCTTGACTGACAAAATACAAATTCACTTAAAAGAGTTAATGAAGCTATAACATCTGGTCACCACTGATTTAGATAAAGCCAGGTGTGGTGGCACATACTTGTAATTAAAAGTTCAAGGCCAGTCTGGGGTACAGTACTGAGCAGCTTTTTGTAAACATGACACAAGCTAAGGTCATTTGGGAAGAGGAAACCTCATAGAGAAAATGCCTCCAGGCTGTGGGCAAGCTGGAGGAGCATTTTCCTGATTCTTGATGTGGGAAGGCAGAGTACATGGCAGAGTGCCAGGGCTGATGCGAGCCAGTCGTGAGGACCACGCCTGCAAGCAGCATTCCTCCACTGCCTTTACCTTTAGCTCCTGCCTCCAGGTTTCTGCCCTGTCTTCCCTCTGAAGACTATAACCGATGAGGTGAAATGACCCTTTCCTCCCAAGCTGGTTTTGGTCAGTGTTTTATCACAGTCAATAGAAACCTAACCAGACAGCTAAGTAGTAAAATTGTTTTCAAAACTCTAATGTCTAAAATGGTAATACTTTAGATACACTGTATCTAAACACACATGACTATTTTAACAAAGGGATGTTCAAATAGGTGTTATGTGTCCAGGCTCATTTATTTCCGTATCTGGGACAAATTCTCATTATACTGCCCAGACCAGTCTTAAATGCCTGGGTTCATGCACCCTCCTGCCTCAGCTTTCCAAGCAGTGGGGAATAAGGTGTGGGTACCCGTCTGGCTCAGTTTTATCTTTTGTATTTTGTGTTGCTGGAGATCACACCTAGGACCTCACTTGTCAGACATGCACTCCAGTTCCAAGCTACTTTCCCAGCCTACCAGGTGTCCTTACTTTGTAAGCACAAAACCACGCCCCTATCACAAGAGCTGAAAAGTTCAGAGACTAGCAAACAGCATCACAACACAGAATACCAGAGTGTGGCAAACGGCCCAGTGGGAAAGGTTCTTGCCACCAGGCGTGACTACTTTGATTCCCAGAACCATGTGAAGATGGAAGGAGAGAAAATAGGCTCCACAAATGCCTGTGGCAAACATGCTTCCACACAGATAAAGAGAGTGGGGAGGATAAAACAAGAGAAAGACAAGACTACTTTACGCTGTTATAACCATGTGTGAAGCACCAGGATCAAGGCTGGCCAACAGCAATTTCATCTCACTGTGAACTATGGCCAGAGAAAACCCTAATGCCCACTCCATGCCCACTCCAGGCAGCGCCACGGAAGGGCCAGAGCCAGCACTGCACGGACAATATAAAGGGAGCTGTCCCAGCTCAGCTTGTCACTGCATGCAAAATGAAAGGAGGAGGCCAGGGAGATGACTGAAGCTACCTTTCTGTGGAAGGAGAGAATTGGCTCTGGCAAGTTGTCTTCTGCCTTCACATGTACACCACAGCATGCATGCATCCAAACTCACATATGCATCACAAACACTGTAACAATAAACTAAATTAAATAATTTAAAAATTATTTTAAAAAACATCCTGCAGGAAAATCAGATTATAAACAGGTTTCAGAACCACTGTATCAAAATAAGGTGTTCCCAGCCAGGTGTGGTGGAGCATGCCTTAAACCCAGCACTTGGGGGTCAGAGACAGGCAGATTTCCGAGTTCAAGGCCAAACTTGTCTACAGAGTGTGTTCCAGGACAGTCAGGACCACACAGAGAAACCTTGTCTTGGAAAACAAAAACAAAACAAAACAAAAAAATGGTTAATTGCAGAGTGTTTCCAAAGAACCACACAGCATCACTAGAGTTGTAACACTAAAGTTATTTTAATTACACTGAGTTTAGAATGATACATGTGTGGACATGTCTGAACACAGACATATACATCAACCCACTTTTTGCATGCATTTGATGGTAACTAGCACACTAAGCAAACAAAAACAAATGCTAAGAGTACAGAACAAAATAAAATCTAGGTAACCTCCACTTTGCTCAAGAATGAACACTTGCTAGGTAGACATGGTGGCAAATGCTTTTAATTCCAGTGAGAGCTTGTCTTGAGAGAGAGAACAGTTTAGCTATAATCCCAGCACTGGGAAGCTGAGGCAGGAGGATCTAGAACTCAGGCCAGGCTGGGCAACACAGTGAATTTCTGTCTTGAGTGAGTGTGTGAACTTACCAAGAACAGAATACAAAGCATTTTGAATGTCACATGGACAAGTGACAGACGGCTTTGTGCCCAAGCTGTTTCCTCTTGGATAACAGGTTGAATAACTCATTACACATGTGCACCAAGTTTTGGCTCCCACATGGAACAAAATTTGAATCTGCCCATCAGTTTTTAGATGAGGTTTTCCTGCCATATCCTCAAACCTTCCTGGATCCGATTCCACCTTAACCTCAAGCCTGCCCTTAGCTACCTTTCCCATGCTGCCTCTCTGTTCAGGTCCACTCAGCACAAATTACCCTCTGTTTATAAAAACCATGCAAGCTCAGCGATTAAGAGCACTGACTACTCTTCCAAAGGACCGGGGTTCAATTCCCAGCACCCACAAGAAAGCTCACAACTGTCTGTAACTACAGCTCCAGGGGACCCAACAGCCTTACAAAGGCACACACACACACAGGCAAAACATCAATGCATGTAAAATAAAGATAAAATAAATAAATAATCTAAGTCATTTTCTCAACTAAGTCCAAATCAATCAACATATATTCTACTGCACCACTCTCAACCCAGGTTCATTAAACCCAAGTAAACATTATAACTGTATTAAGACAGATACATATTTTATGTCTCATCTCTTACTTAACTAGTGGCTGTTTTCAATTTAGGATCTTATTCATCTAAAGTCCCAGAACTGGGGTTGCCTCTGGGAAGCAAAACAAATTAAATACAGTCCCTGTCATCAAGTAACTTCCGATGATGGCCACAGATCTGGTAGGCAAAGGCACACAGATAAAGAGAGGGATGAGAGAGAGGCTCATGCAGAGGCCAAGACAGGAAAACAACCTCAGCACAATACAGGAGCAGCCCAAGGGAACAAAGCACAAGTGGGAAGGGAAAGCCTGGGTTCAAAGCTCTGGGATTGTTTAATTGTCACGTCTCTTACCTAGGCTGATCTGAAGGCTAGAATTACTCTCATACCACACTAACTTAAATGTAAAATAAAAACAACAATGTAGCAACTTGCACAGAACCACAAAAGGTGGGGATACTGGGCCTGCACAGATCTGCTAGCATTGCTGCTGTGACTGGAGAGTGGAAGACAAACCCCAAAGAGGGACAACCATAGAGAACAGGATCGTGTCTCATTAAGTACCCCAAGCCTGCACTGATGTTAGTGCTTGAACCCAGCTGTGGTTGCTCACGCCTATAATTAGCCCAGCTGCATGGCTCACACCTATAACCCTAGCACTTGGAAAACTGAGGCAAGTTTGAGGCTAGGCTAAGTGACAACCGAGTTCCAGGTCAGCCTGAACTATAGCCAGTAAGACCTAGTCTCAGAACGGACAGCAGACAGACAGGCAGGCCATTTCTTTTAAATACACTCATCTCTAACAGTAGTTTAAATTCCACAGGAATTAAGGCTGGAAGATGGTCCAGGTGCAAAATAACTTCCTTTTTGGTCCTTGAAAATATGTTTCCTCTTTGATTACAAAATATTTTACCTTCAAAGCAGAGGCCTTTTACTTGTGGTTGTGGGAGGGACTTATTCCTAGCCTGTTTAAACATTTCTAGCAATTACAGGGAGTGCTCACCTTTCAATATTTCCAGCATTCTTGAGATCTTAGAATTGTTAAGACCATGTATCATCAATAAATACATTATAACTTCTTCAAGTTTATTTACAAGTGAAAAAATATTAACTACATAAACCTGCTGGGTGGCGGCGGCGCACACCTTTAATTCCAGCACTTGGGAGGCAGAGGCAGGTGGATCTCTGTGAGTTCAAGGCCAGCTTGGTCTACAAGAGCTAGTTCCAGAACAGGCTCCAAACAAAATGAGTTCCAGGACAGCCAGAGCAACACAGAGAAACCCTGTTTTTGTTTTTTGGGGAACTACCTAAATGTCTTCAGTGCATTTAAATATGAAAGAAAACAATCTTCAATCACTTTACTTTATAAACTAGTATCTCGTCATCCCAGTTGTCAAGAAATAGATTTGAGAAAAAGCAGCCTAGCTTTTATGCAGAAGACTATCAAACAAACAGGAAGATCTGAGGCAGGTCAGGACCAGCCCAGCAAATGGCACCCTAGTTACTACCCCAGTCCACTGTCCTCTTGCGATCTACTCAAAACTCATTCTTTGGAGCTGGGAAGGTAGCTCGGTTGGCATGGTGCTTGCCTAGCATGGCTGAAGCCCCGCGTTCTATCCCCAACACCACATAAACCGTGTGTGGTTGCACAAACCTGTATTTCTAGCACTAGGGAGGCCGGATCCGAAGTTCAAGGTCATCACTGACTGTTCAAAAAGAGTAAAAGTCAGTCATGCCAAACACACGTTGGAAAGCACCTAGTCATTTCTGGTAAAGCTACTGTACGTGAACTGGCACACTGACCAACATGTCTATTATTCAGAGTCATTAAGGGGGCTCATGTTTGGAATCTTAGCATCTAGGAGACAGGAAGGTGGAGTTTGAGGCTAGCAGCCTGGACTTTATAGGGAGCGCCAGGCCAGCCTGGAGTAGAGTATGAAACCCCAGCTCATAAAACAAAAGGGCAGAGCCAAGGCAATGGCTCAGTACCTAAGTGCACCACTTGGTAACCCAAGCTCTATCCAGAACCTGAGTAAAAGATGGCTTGAGGGGCAACTGTGACGTAGACAGAGGCAAAGACAGGAGAGCCACCCAGAGTTCACAAGTCAGCTCTGGTGCATGCAGGATCCTGCACCCACCAGGTGGGCGGGGGAGTGACTGCTCCAAGTTGTCGCCTGACCACCTCACAAAGCAGAACACAGGAACAGCCGAAGCCATCCATACTCCTCCCAAAAGGCCACTTCCCTTTGCTCTTGGGTGATCACTGATAATCCTGACTAGACCTTGGTGCACTTTGCGCTAAGGTCTGAAATTAGAGTTAAAGGCTTAAAATCGGGGCTAAGTACAAGACTGACTCAATTCCACGAATCCCACCCTACTCCACCTCTTAGTGCTTCAAGGACAACACATTGAATCGTGAGTACTGAAAAGCGCTTCAGTATGTTCCGCAATTTGGTGCTAAATTCCTTCAGAGAAGATGTCAGCACTGATCCTTCAGAGCAGGGAACAGTTAATGAAGGTACCTGTCCAAAGGCACAGCTGGTAACTGCACAGCTGGTAACTGCACAGCTGGTAACTACACTGAGACTGACAGAGAACTCAAGGTTTTCATACAATTAGAAATAGTAAAATGTAGTTTCTGTAGTCAATACTAACAGCCATCAAAACAAACTGAGCTTACAGAAATATTACTCTTATTTTGTGTATCTTCATCATGTATTTGTCCAAGACAGTGAGGATACTGCATGCTTATCTGTCTCACTATCTCCCCACCCATGCATCTCAATAAGTAGCCCTGGCTGACACTGAGCTCAAAGAGATTCATGTGCCTCTGCCTCCCAAGTATAAAGATTAAGGCCTGCATCACAAGCAGCATCAGCCTCTTTCTATAAAATGCCAATATTGCAATGCACAATCATGTTCCTCACTTTAGATCCATAGCTAAGGAGCCATCTTTTTTCCTGCTAAAGATAAGCACCTCTCTCTCCCCTCCACTGACTACCCAACTCAAGGCTCTGCACTCAATAAATGCAGTACATCTGTACAACAGTATATTGTTTTAAGTACAGTCCCACTGGAGAATGCTGTTTCCTTACCCAGATTATAGGTGAAAGGTGGGTGCAGAGATGCATCTGTGAGACTGATACCTGGGAGGCAGAGGCAGGGTCATCAGGAGTTCAAGGCTGTCCTAGGCTACACATGACCCTATCTCAAAACAAAAAGAGAAAGGAATTTCAGATCACCTTGATTTAAAGCCCAAGCTCTTTCCAAGAACAACATACTAATACTGTCTTAAAAGCATTGATGAAATGGAAATCAAATAAATGCAAATTAATGTATAGCTAAAATGCAATAAAGCTCCACATCCAGACAGTGAAAGCAATGCGCCCTCAGACAGATCACGATACGCACAAGGACAAAGTATGAAAGGATCCTAAGCAAAATCAAGCCCAGCATTTGGGAGGTGGACCACAAGGGTGGGTAGTTCCAGGGCAGCCTGGGAAACATGGTGTAAAGAAGAATGACTACCAGCCAGGGGCTGGAGGAGTGCAGAGGCCCGTTACAAAGGTTCAGTGCGCCGTGCTAGTCTTGCTCTTGAACGACGGACTTTTACAAGTTACAATAATCACAGGATCCAATTTCTGAAAACCTTATGTTTCTGTTTAAAAACAACAACTAAAGTAAATGAAACTGCTAAGATTTATAAACACAAACACATAGGCACATCAGCACTCAGGAGGCAAAAGCAGGCAAATTTCTGAGTTTGAGGACACTATGGTCAACAGAGAAACCTGTCTCAAAAAAATAATAAATAAATAAATAAGGAAGCAAGCATGTGTGCGCGCACGCACACACACACACACACACACACACACACAGAGAGAGAGAGCGCACTAGTTCTTTAATCTCATCACTCAGGAGGCAGATCTCTGAGTTCGAAGTCAGCCTCATCTACATTATTGAGTTCCAGGGGGCGTAGAGAGATGGCTCAGGGGTTAAGAGTCCTGTCTGCTCTTCTAGAGGTCCTGAGTTCAATTCCCAGCATCCACATGGTTGCTCACAACCATCTATGAGATCTGGTGCCCTCTTCTGGTGTACAGGCATACACACAGGCAGAACACTGTATACATAAGTCTTTTTTAAAGAGAGAGAGAGAGAGAGAGAGAGAGAGAGAGAGAGAGAGAGAGA
>LOJH01014474.1:3622-18538 GCA_001685095.1 Ellobius talpinus
GAGAGAGAGAGAGAGAGAGAGGTTGAGGGAGACAGCTCAAACAATCATGGAGTTTGGCAAATCCAGAATCTGACGGGGGAAAGAAAAGTTGGCTTAGAAAAGTAGCCAGTCCAGTCCAGAGAACTCCACTGGGACAAACCTTTCTTTGGGGAAGGTTTTAGATCTATAAGAGATTTACCTGCTTGGAAGAGGCCATCCGCGTTAAGGAAAGTGCTTGTTTTCCTCCCATGTAACAGGTTATGATTTTTAATCTCATCCCAAAGAAAGACAGACAACCACAAAACACAAACAAGCATCATCCTTGACTCAAATCTGGACACCACAGTCCATCAGACACATACAATTTACCATCCGTCTCCTCTGCCAGGACATCATCCACAAGTTCAAAACCACACAGAGCCAGACAGATTTTCATCCTGTGGGTTCTGTGTGTGTTTATCCCATGTTCCATCCACATTCCAGGCCCTAGCAACTAGTTGGTGATGCTTTCGGTGGAGAGTTCCATTTTTAACCCGTGAGCCTGTATTGCTGAGCGATACTACAGGAATTTTAACAGGAATTCATTGTGTGTGTGTGTGTGTGTGTGTGTGTGTGTGTGTATTCCAGCATACTGGCCTGACCAATGAAACCATCTCAGATTTCCACTGAGGCAAAAAGGCAAATACTTTGGTTAATTGGTCCAGTCAGGTCTCGATTGAGAGAGACATGTTTTCTTGGCCCATAGTTTAGGATTTCATGCTGATCTGGTTGACACGGTTCAGATCAGCTTGACTGACCACTGCAGTGGTCATCCTTTGATCTGCAGGCTAGGTTGTAATTTGACCCATTCAGATGGCTTTCCTATAACAGTCAAGCAAGACACAACCAAGTCAACCCATTTATCTTAGTGTGCTTTCTGTCTTCCTTCCTTCCTTCCTTCCTTCCTTCCTTCCTTCCTTCCTTTCGGAAGTGAGGCTTTGCCTATCTTTTGTCAAGGAAAAAAAAGGTGGGGAGGAATCTGTATATCCGATGAGCTTTGAAATTCCATCTGATATTTCACTTTATTAAGCTCTGTTCTCACCACGGGCGAGCTGAATCCTATCTTAAAGGTTCAACAACTACTCAGTCACAGACACCATTCACTGTACTGCGTCCTTATCAAAGATTTGGATTTACAAAATGCCACCTGGGAACCAAACCCTCTTAGCGGCTCTCCCTCCCCAGGCGGGCGCTGTTGCTTCAGACCAGGCTCCTGGTGAGAAATCTGAGTCTGACATTTGTCGCTGCCCTTTGGATACTCAACAGAACTTTTAACCTTGGGGGCTGGGAAAATCTGTTTCAATGATATGATTTTATGTGGCAAAAGAAACACCTCAGCCTCCTTAGAAGTCTGGGCATGTATGACTTCCTCTTTGAAGCACACACTGTTGGCAATGAACGTGTGAACAGATAAACTCCAGTTCAACCATTTCATGGGCCAAGGAACTTGAATCTTCGAGGATGCTCTCTGGATGGTAAATGCAGGCCAAAAGCCTGACACGAAACCAAGGTGGGGGCGGAGGGTTAGGAGGACATTTCAGAGAGAAGACTGGCTCTGGAAGGCGTGGCTTGGCAGGTAGGAAAACCTTGGAAAAGAGAAACACACCTGTGTTGAGTAGAAGCCTGCGTGTGCTTTCAGGGTCTCAACAAGGTGGCTGCTCCTTCGACCCCACAATCAAGGTTACTATCATTCAGTCATCAGAGGCAACCGCTCCTACAATGCATTTTTGCTTTTCTTCTTCGGTGAACAGTTCTGTCCGCGTAAATAATCCGTCTTGGCATTGTGCTTTCGGAGGGAAGATCAGCTGCGGATTGTTTTTTTAACAAACTGGAAGCCTGCCAACATTCTCTGGGCAGAGGATGAGGACGTGGAAGCTAACACGTGATCTCCTTTGGAGCGGAGGCAGAATTTAATCTCTTTGCCTCCCTTCCCTTCCCCCTCCGGATTCCAGTCCTTTCTTTCCCTTGGTACATAGTCTCTTTTCATGGAGGTAACTTAAGCTATCTCACACAGCATGAATTAATAAAGAAGAGCATTTTTAAAGGGGGGTGGCATTGGAATGTGGAACATTTAAAATTCTTTCTGGGGTACTTAGTCTAAGAGCGTGGTGATTAATGAGTTTATGTTATCTACCGAAGAGCTTCTGTCACACTGAGGATATGACAAGGGATTTATGGTCATGAAAACCCTGCAGTCCATCCTGGGTATCTCAATCGATCGGCCCTGCATTCATACCCAGAGCACTAAATGGCATAGTTGTAGCTATCTGAAAGCATGATCATTTTTAAGAGATTATGGACTGCCAAAAGGGAATATTCTTAAAATACAGGCCAGGAAACGGCTTCCTTTCCAACCTCCTGCTCTAGACAGTGTCCCGGTACCTCTAACAAGTAACATAGCAATCTCTTTCTGCAAAGAAAGAAAGAAACACTGAGCAGATGACAATCACACAATCAGCCTGGGAGCGCTCTGCAAATTTCCCATCATTTTCTCAGAACCAGGTGGTAGAAGATCAGCCAGAAATCCCACAGATCTTCACTGGGTGAATTGCTCATTGTAGATGGCATCTTAGCAAGAGAAAATCGACTCTTACCTTGGGGAAAACTCACTCGGTTACACACACCCACCAAGCAAGAGGCCTCTGAAGAGCCCAGTTAAAAGGCTCATTTGTTCTCAGCGACTAAAAGGGGGTACGCACAGGGTGAGAGCTACCCCTTCTACCAGGTTGTGACTGCTAGACCTGTGAGCCCTGAAGAACACATGTGGCTGTTTTTCGCACTTACCTAGTCTGCTTTCCAGAGCCCTCCCCGCTCAATCCAGACACAACCCCTTCCAGAAGCACGTGGGTGTTCATGAGTAGCACACGAAGCTGGTGTTCAAAACAAGCCCTCTCAATGTGTTGAAGGGTGTTAATTAGCTTCAAGATGCACTAAAGAAATGTGTGCCTGCAGAGAGTAGACAACTGAATTTTGTCATTCATTTTTTGTAAAATAATAATAATTAGATCATGGGTATAGACACAAAATCGTCAATTTCCATTACGCCCTGAAATATCCTGGTGAGAGAAAAAAATGAAGAGAAGTTAAACCTAGAAAAAGCAAAAAACAAAACCAAAAAAAAAAAACTTTTTCATAGTCTAACTGAAAATAATTGTGTTTTATAAGGCCTTCTGGCAGGATGGGGAGTGGAAAACCACCGGTCTTTCTATAGAGACCCCCTCTAGATTCTTACTTTGTGGAGAGTCATTTTTTCAAGGTCACCAACACTTCAGGCATTTGGGCACCTTTGCTTTAAGTGGATTCATTTTGGGGATGTGCTTTGGAAAGTAAGGAACCCTGTAGGGACATATTTCACGGCAGGCAGCATTTAGACCTCCGAGTGTGGACACTAGCTGATGTGTTCCCAGACAGCACGGGCTTGTTACTTTGCCACAGTCCTGCCGCTTTGGGGTACTTCTGCCTTGGAGTGAGGCAAAGGGTGGAAAAACAGAGCTAACTAAAGGAATCCCACAGGCCGCAGAAGGCAAGCAGTAACAAGCCAGCGTATGTATTCTGTCTGGCAGCGTCAGGTTTGAAGGGGATGGAGGAGGCTTTGTTACTGCAACAAAAACTGTGCAGCAAATGAATTCTCCTCCCCCACCTCCCACAATGAACGTCGCAGAAAATGCCATTTATCAAAAATGCTCTTAAAGGCAGCCCCTGATGAGGCTGGGTGGGAGCGGTGGGGGGGGCTGTTATGACAACTGCAAGGTGGGAGGAGCTTCTTTCCACCTAGCTGTCTGTCAGACAGAGCATCAGAGACCCCTCAGATTAATAGGGTCATACTACAGCTGAACTCCTGTGGAGGTGACTCATTCTCTTTCTGAACCCCTACCCTAGGATACCTCCAGATTGCCCCCAGGCTTGGCTTTTGAGGTCAAAGTGACAGAGGGAAAAATGTCACTTCCTGCTGGTAATACCAGTCCTGTCTTTTTATCTAGTGTCAGAGTTTCTGGCCTTGCTGGTTCTGCTTGTGACCCAAAGTGATAGATCATCTTCCATACTCTCACAAGAGTGAAGCTGAGAAAACAGCAGCGAGGCACTCCAGCTGGAAGCCACTTGTTTGCAGTTCACACCGGATCGGATTTCAGTTTCAAAGAAATAGTGGAATGTCGATACAACTGTTCCTACCATGTATTATGCCCTCAGTACTAAAATGCTATTGTTTGCTTAGCATAGTTTGATTGTTTCTTTTGTCTTTATGAGTGTGTGTGTGTGTGAAGTGTGTGTGATGTGTGTGTGATGTGTGTGTAGTGTGTGTGATGTGTGTGTGATGTGTGTGTAATGTTTGTGATGTGTATGTGTGATGTGTGTGTAATGTGTGTGATATGTGTGTGTGTGTATGATGTATGCATGTACCTGTATGTGAGTGTTCTCACCTCTGCACCCGCACTTGGAGGCCAGAGGAAGTTCTCCGGATGACAATGGCTGTTTTCTCTATTTTTCTCTACCTTAGTTTTGGAGGTGGGGTCTGGTGAAGAACCAGAACTTCACCATGTTGACGACTGTCTGCAACTAGCATCTACCAGTGTGTACTCTCTGGTGCTTGGACGATGGCACATGCAGACACCCCTGGCTTTTGCATGGGTTGTGAAGATTCAAACACAGGTCCTCTTATTTGCACATCGAGTGCTCTTGTCTACTGAGCTATCTCCCTAGCCCTGTTTTCCCTACCTTGACAAGAAAGCCCTGAAATTCTTTTGCTACCTTTTCAAGAAAAAGCCTTTTTTATTCCTGTCATCATAAGGGAGGGGGGCATATCTCTTATATAAGTAATAGCAAAATAGAAACTGGGACAAAATTATCCTTAACAGTAGGGATTTCATACGAGAAAGAATGGCAACAGGTACATCACTGAAAAACCACAAATAAATGTTTGTTCCTAGGAAGGACTACAAAAGGCAGAACTGACCAAACCACATAAACAGTGGCTGTTCCACTCAATAGCTGGAGCATCCTCTCAATAAGAGTCAGGAGAGGAGTCTCAAGATTAGCCATAATGCCACAACCAACCAGAGAGGTGCCTGAGGAGTAATGACAAACAATGCAGATAATTACAGTTTTTTATTGTAATTTTTACATTTTGGAGGTGTGTGTTTGTGTGTGTGTGTGTATGTGTGTAGTAAAACTAAATTTATCTTGATTACCTACCTGTAGGCATTTCTTAAATTTGGTACCCAGAACCAACATCTAAGAGGCCTTACTCACTTCATCTTGGCCTGATTGTGGAGGGGGAAAAAATAGAAAATGGATCCACTGTCAGGAACGACTTTCTCTTTTTCTTTGCGGG
The DNA here is from genome assembly GCA_001685095.1 of Ellobius talpinus. Classification (NCBI taxonomy): domain Eukaryota; kingdom Metazoa; phylum Chordata; class Mammalia; order Rodentia; family Cricetidae; genus Ellobius; species Ellobius talpinus. The sequence goes on from LOJH01014474.1 coordinate 8,970, forward strand.
GGGAGGATATATTTGGCTTACATTTCCAGATTACAGTCCATACTGCATAGAAGCCTCAAGAGCAAGAGCTTGAGAAAGCTTACCATACCACATTCATCATTGAGAGCAAAGAAAATTGATTGTCTCCATGCTGACTAATTCACTCAGCCAGTTTTCTTCTGTTAGGAAACGACTTTCTTAAGATTGGCAGGTTAACATGGACATAAGGCCTGGTGAGAGGTTTGGTTCGACTGGTTTCCTTGTGTTTGTGAACAGGATCCCATGTTTTCCCAGCTTGTCCGGAACTTGCTATGTAGCTGAAGATGACCTTGAACCTCTCCGTTCCCATGTTCTGGCATTACAGACATGCACAAACACACCTGGCTGATGAGGTACTAAGGATGAAACCCAGTATGTGTGCAGGCTAGGGCAGGACTCAGTATGTGTGCAGGCTAGGGCAGGACTCAGTATGTGTGCAGGCTAGGGCAGTACTCAGTATGTATGCAGGCTAGGGCAGGACTCAGTATGTGTTCAGACTAGGAAAGGACTCAGTATGTGTTCAGTCTAGGACAAGACTCAGTATGTGTGCAGGCTAGGACAGGACTCTAGAAACTGAGCCATGCTCTCGGCCCCAAAGACCAGTTTTAATACTTGGAACCAGCCACACCAGTTTTCTAAAACATGCCAAATTTCCCAAGAGTCTGGGACATTTTACATAAAGCAGTGGACACATTTTGAGATAAGGTGTGGGGATTTGTCTTTCTGTCTTACTTTATTGCCACTACCACCACACCCATCTTTTCTGTGAAGTACAAATTCATTCCCTTAGTCTTCATGTCAGCCCTCTGAGAAATATAGGACCCTGTATAAAGTTCAGAGGTGGGATGCAGAAACAGAAATAGAGAGAAACCACACTGCTGGATGCATTGCAGTTAACAATGGGGAGAACTAAGGCTTGGAGCAGTGTTTGGGGCATGATAGCCCCCAAATTAAGCAGATTCTGGGAATGCCTTAGTCACCTTTCCATCATCGTAACTACATGCCCGAGGTATCATTTGAGAAAGATGAAGGTTTTATTTTGATTTTGGCTAATGGTGATTTATTTCAGTCCTTGCTTACTTGGCCCTATTAACCTCAATACCTGTCACTAAGCAATACATCACGGTAGCAACCAGAAGTCTATCTATATCATCATATCTAGCAAGCAAAATAAAAAAAAAAAGACATGAGGCATTCAGTAGCCCCTTCGACGACATGCTTCAGCGGATGTAACTTCCTTCCACTAGGGCCTACCTACTATCTCCCCATACCACAGCAGGCTAGTGAGCAAGCATCCTACACCTTGGCCTTTGGGGACAATTTATTCAAATTAGTAATATGTGAGGGGAACCTCACATCCCCACCCACCCCATCCCTTACCCCCAACACGGAGCTCTGCAAGCATGGAGATGCAAGCATGCAGATGCAAGCATGGAGATGAAGCATGGAGATGCAAGCATGAAGATGAAGCATGGAGATGCAAGCATGGAGCTGAATCATGGAGATGCAAGCATGGAGATGAAGCATGCAGATGCAAGCATGGAGATGAAGCATGGAGATGAAGCATGAAGATGCAAGCATGGAGATGCAAGCATGCAGATGCAAGCATGGAGATGAAGCATGCAGATGCAAGCATGGAGAGTAGCTATTTGGCAGATGAAAGTAGACAGATAGTCCGAAAAGACCAGCTGTGAACTGAACAAAAAGGTAAACAATGCTATGGGACTCTACACCAAAACAGAAGGAAGAGGATAGCACAAAACATGAACAAATAAGACACAGAAATAATATATGGGCTCTCTGGGATGGGAGGAGCCCAGAGGATTTTGAAATGAGAGTAGTAACACAGCATGGCTTGGAAGCACCTTCTCTAGAGTCCTGGATCAGAATCCTAGATCTACTGAGGGGACTTACAGCTACATGGCTTCACTGAGCTCTAGCTTATATACTATATAATAGTAGTAGTAATATTGTGTTATATAATATATTATATTCTGTTATATAATATATTATACATATTATAAAATGTTAAGATTATCACATGGCTAGTGTAAATATTGTTTGATGTTTAAAACTAGACTCTTATGTTGATATACCTGAAAGGAATACAAATAAAACATAGGGGAATGCAAAATTAACTAAATTTCATAACAATAGAAATACACTTCAGGGTTGCTGAGATGTCTCAATGCGTAAAGAGTGTTTGCTGCACAAACCCAATGTCCTGAGTTCAAACCCCGGACGTCACAGTGAAAGGAGAGAATGAACTCCTGAAAGTTGGTCTGTGACTCCTATTCTAGTCTCATGGCACACTCACACAAACGCACTTTATACACACACATACACACAAACATGAATGCAACTATACATGCATTTGTGTGCAAATAATAATAAAAATAAATAAATATTACATTTTAATTAAACAGTATATTTCAAATGTCAAGTTACTTAGTTAGTCCTGCGCTGCTGAAGTTTTATATCATGAAGGAAAGGATCTTATAAGTTAAGTTTAGCTTAATTACAGAGAAATGCAGAAAACTGTTCAATGCCTGCTCTTCTTCCTGGATAAACTGCTTTCTCACTGTTTCTGACATCTTGAAAGGGAAGCGATCTTCCTAACATTTTTCTAAACTGTATTTCCAAGAGTGTTGATTTAAGAACTTTTTAAAAGAATGTTTATATAGGAAAGGTCTTGGAAAATGCAGTGTTCCCCTCCAGCGAGGGAAAGGAGAGAGAATCCTGATTTGTTGTCCATAAAGATACTTCCCATTTTAGAAGACTTGGGAATTCTCTTCTGCCACACACTCCACCACAGCCCTCTGTGACGCCTGCAGGTATCTCTTAGCTCCATATGAACTCATTGAGGTTTTGGCAGCTAGGGAAAATGTTAATACCATGGCTATTGTCATTGCTCTGTGTACCTGACCTAGGGCTTCATGCTTCTGCTAAGATGCGTGAAACTGTGACCAGGTGTTTGCAAAGAGTGACATCTTTGGAATTATCGCATTCTATGAAGTGGATCTTTCATAACCTACCTAAATCAAATGAATATTTGATTAGTCAGTATCATCCAGAATATTCAGTACATAGTTACTTCATTCCTTACCCATAATATGTCCTTTTAGAAAAATCTGTGTCTATAATAAAATCATAATTAAAGGTTAATGCCAGTGATCATGGATGCCTAAATGTAGGGCATTCAGAATGCAGCCGCTGCCAAGGTGTGTCAAAGAAAAACACCGTAAAAAACAAATTCTGTTTTTCCATCTGCCACATTCAGATGAGGTCACAGAATCAGAATACATGAGCATTCAGCTCCGAGGTCAAGACAGTGCCAAAGGAGAATCACAACAGCAAACGGTGAGTTCGAGACAATTCCGGCATTCCTAGCTCTGACAAGACCCTGAACACTGCATGGGGGTCACATTTTTTAAAGATTATTTAAAGACCTAAATATCCAGTCAGCTGCCGGTTCTTCTAAACTCATGCCATGAGCTCACAGAGCAAACACACAGGATGCACTCTCTCCCCACTGTGGCCATGGAGGAAGGGAGTCCGTGTTCTCCGCTCCACCCAAGCTTGCCTCCTCTGGGATAACATGTTTCTGCCATCTGCCCACTTGCGAAGGACTTGTAGAAACTGACTTGTAGAAGCTTGATGGGGATAATTAAACCTAACCAGTCTTGGCTACTTTCTCCCATGTCATAATACAAGGGTGGAATTATCTGCTAGACATGGTTGTTTTCCCAAGTGGGAAACATAAAAATGTAAGGAGGTGACTTCTAATGTTAAGACAGCAACATTCCCCCCATCCCCAGCAGACCAATGAGCATGGTACTTCTGAGGTTCCCATCGTCCTGCTGCAGGGAGGTGCCGTCCTTCCTCCTCCACTTTCCTTACTCAGTCATTATCAAATAGACTCACCTTGCTGAAACAACAGGGTACTTAACCTCCATCGGATGTTGGGAATAGAAAGCTGCTGGGATGACAAACAGTAGGATGTTAGTGTGAGTGAAAAGGGCGGGGAGAAAGATTTTATGTTTCGGCCTCTTAATGACCAAAATTTATTTAAAGTTCCAAGCGTGACACATATTTCTGGAGGAAGGAAACCGACCCAACAGTAGATACTTTAAGCTGGTAGAACTGGAGCCAATGGATAGATAATTCCAGGTTGAATGTTTTACTCTACAGTTTTGACATAATCCCATCACAGCCACCAGCACCTAAAGCAACTCTGCCAAAGTCACAAAATCAGGAGGAGAGTCAGCCCAGAAGGTCTTAAGCGGGATGGATTCTGAACTCACGAGTGAAGTTTTCAGTTTCACCGACATCAAAATTTTGTCCTTTGAGAAGATTTTTAAAGGACACAGATGGGACCCGTGGGGGAAGTTGTTTGAAGTTGCCCGAAAGAGACATGGCATTCTGTCTTCATGCATAGAATCATAAAGCATTCAAGGAATACCATGTACTGAAGTGTGTCTAGGTGACAGCGTTTTGAGAAGTGGGCAATGGATGTCACAGTCAAACGGAACAGTCATTCCCAAGATCTAAGGAAAGAACTTAAGTTCTTTGTTTATCTAGAATTCTTTTTCTCCCAGGTAGAAGGAGAATCTGTATCTTTCACTAAGGAATAATTCTGATGTGCTGGAGACCATGACAACATCGTGTACCTTTTCAGTTCTTAGTGCTTGTGTGGATGCATTGGGTTTGTATGCCACTGACTAGCCTGGCTGGGGCTCTGTGGGTTACAATTTAATAACATATGGCTCAAACCAAAAACTTACCTTTGTTGTCCAGCATATCCCAACCATAGCAAAAGTAGTGGAACTTTTGGTCTAGAATCATTAGAAGCCAAATCTGAATTGTCTTGGTTTTCTTTCCTTCGTTTTCTACTAACAGCTTTTTCCCTGAAGATAAAGTCATGCCCACTAGTGTGCTGCGTATCCCCTCCCAGCTCTGCCACCAGACATCAGAGTGCTCTAACCCAGGTTCCAAATGCAAAACAAAATTTTTCAAACTCAAGAAAAACTTTTGGTCGGTTTTCTTGGGCCTTGGAGCCATTCTCAGGGCTGTACAGTCAGGCAGCTGCAGGTATCAAAGCCCAATGACAACGTGGTAAGAGGCGCAAAGCAATTTTCTCAAGTAATCACTACTTCCGGTGTTAGGGGAGGTTTGCTTCTACTGAACACAGTGTGGTATATGCTATAGTCATCCATTGATCTCAAAATGATTGATCCTTTATTGTCAGTTACCCTTGGTTCTAAAAAATGGAAAATGCTAGAAAGAAACCAGTCATAAGCTTTTTTTAATAATAGAATCTTATTCTGAGTAGCATAAGAACTCCTTGTTCCATTCTGCTTTTTCACACCCGGAGAGAATATGTTCCCCAGTCCATCATGCAACCGGTATTCTCTTTCAGCCGTCAGCCACCTGGTCGGTGTCTAAAGTTTTCAGGGGGATACTGCAATATCATGAGGCTCTGTTGAGAGCCACCCAAAATGCAAAGATAGCTGTGCTGACAACTTTTATAATATATTGTTGTGAATGTTAAGTTCGTAAGTACCTAACTTATATAATAAAATTTTATCTGGCATACGTACACACAGAAAAACAAGGTAAGGACAGCCTAGAGAAATGCAGGTTGATCCACACATAAGAATCATTAACATAATACAAGCACATCCACTGGCTTCCTCCATGCATTGTAGATGACCCGGCGCCCTCCTGACACAGACGAAAGACCTAGGTGGGGAAAGTCTGGCAATGCTGATAAAGAACTTTTGACCTAGTCAAGAGCAGAAAGAGGTTCGGCAGTTTCCAAACAAGTACTTCTTTATAATCAAAATTGAATCTTAATGACACTATAACTGGTTTGTCAAACTTTGGAGAGGCAGCACCAACCCTAACTGGATGCTTTTCGGAGTGGCCCCTGTATCTGTGCTACTTGGATACCCTGGGATCCCCAGTCCTTCCCTTCCCACTGCCCTGAGAGTTGAGCTACTATCTCTAACAATTACCTGGACTTATGGATGTTGAATGATAGGACTTACACATCTATAGTTTTAACCCACGGCCTGGATGGGAACTAATCTTTCTTCTTTCACAAGTGTTAACAGAAATCAATTTATCAGAATGCAGTCTTGAATGAGAAGACATTTTCCCACCAAGGTGTGGAAATGGAAACCTCTGAACTGGGTTTATTTCAACTTAGAGAAAAAGTGTAGTCATGGGTCACGTCACAAGAATTCAGCCACCGAGACTGCTCCCATCAGACAGATCATAGTGCAACTGGACCTTCCCCATCACCTGGTGACATCACAGCTACTCTGTAACCATTGCATAGCCATTGCTCTTGTGCTGGTAAAGATGCGGGTGCTCACGAATCTATGGCACTTCCTGCTGAGAGTTTAGCATGTCCTGGTATGAACAGTATGTAACATCTGATGATGCTGACAAGTGACATGTGACGGGGTTATAGATTCAAGATACTGTACTTCCTACTGTTTCTTCAAGGTAAACACCCACTTACACAAAAAGGTTTAGTATAAAATAAAATACCGTGTAATGCCATCAGCAGCCTCATACACCTTACATCAACTTTGTCTATTATGTACATCCAGAGGCCACACTACCATTGACTTTCTCAGTTCAAGCTGGTGTAACTATACAATGTTCACACAAGGAGAAATTGCAGGTGTAAGTAGGTACCCTGTTGTTAGGACATAAGTGTGGCATCAGTTAATCTTTTGGGTAATAGCGGATCACATCCAGAGCTGAGGCCTTCCCAGCTTCATCTCCTTGTCTCTCTGTGCTACAGTAAGCTCACTTCCAGCATCTACAAGACTTCAAAACAGCACAAGACTAAATGAAACCCAGAATGCTCTTTCAGATTCTAGAAAGAAAAGGAACATTAGTCAGAGACATGTGAAGCCATAAACTGTTTACTTAACAATTATATTCTGATATTAATTGATTTGCCTTGAAAAATGCTCCTTGGTGTTTAAGATACTAATAGTAAGGGAATGGGGTGACAGGTATATGAAATTTCTGTGTGCTAACTACTATACAAACTTTTCTGTAAGTCTTACGTTTTCCAAGATAAAATGCTTCTATAAAATCTAATGAAAAAGGGAGTCTGGGCAGAAGTATGTAAGGAGGACAAGACTATTCATGGACTAGTGGTTGCTGACGTTGGGTCATTAGCACAAGGGTTTACCATACTACTTGACCTACTTTGGAGTGACTTAGAAATTGTTCATAATAATGAGCTGAGTAGGTTTAAAAAATTAGTCTTTTTACTTTTTTACAGTTGGGCTCATGACCCTGACAAGGTGGGCTAGTGTCGTGGTCTCCAAACAACCAGGAAGCTCTAAAGTCACTGATGGAATCAGAAGTGGCATGACAAATAATACAAGAAAGCCCACTTGGGTACGACCCTGAAGGCCAAGCTCTTGGGCGGTCCTTCTCATGAAAAGGGAATTGTTCTCAGAAAAGTAGAGGATGAAGCCAAACAGCCAAAGTCTTCTGTCAGGAAGTGTGTTGAGCTCATCAAGAATAGAAAGAAAACCACAATGTTTGGGTCCAATGATGGTAGGTTGAACTTCATTAAGTTAAACAATGAAGCTCTGGTTGCTGTGTTTGGTTGAAAAGGCCATGCTGTAGGTGATAATCGTGACACCTGCTTTAAGGTTGTTGAAGGAGCCAATATGTCTCTTTGACCCTACGCAAGGCAAGAAGGAATAACCAAGATTATAAGAGCATACATTTTGGCAACGGAAACACGGTAAAAAAAATTCATATTCTGAAAAATAGAGTAGTCTTTTCTATACTTTTATAAGTTACATATACTTTTAGGAGCCAAAAAGCATGGCTCTTTATTCCAGTTCCCTTCTTCTCCTTGTGAATAGTGAGGCTTAGGTGGTGAGGCCAACAGGTAGGGCAGAAAGACTAGGGAAATCACAGAGTGAAATATGACATTTTCATTAGACTACATGAAATTATTTATTCTTCTTTTATACTTTATTTTTTGATTTTTGACATAGGGTTTTGCTGTATAGGCTTGTCTGTCCTGGAACTCACAGAGATCCTCATGTTTTATTATAAGATCTCAACCATAGAATAACAAAGCACCCAGACAATAGGGGCAAGATAAAGTTTATTTCTCGCACAATTAGAGCAAGTATAGAGGTCAGCTACACAGCACTGTTAGCAAGGTCCAGTGAGTTTCTAATAACTTCAGCTCCTTCCTGTCCTTGACAGCTCAATACTGGTATATTACCCTTCTGCCAGGTCATCAGTTGACTTCTAGAATCCAGACCAGACACCTAGATTCCCAAACAGCAGAAAGAGAGGGGTCAAGTCACTTCTCTTCAAAAACAACAACAAAACCCTCAAATGTCATTCTGTATGCCCACTAACCTTTCTTTGACCCTCGTTTACCTATATGAAGCCGCTCCTTGCATAGAGCAAGAGTCTAGAAAATGGTGTTTTAGTTGTCCCCTGGCCCTCCTCTATCAAAGCAGGGTTCTATGAAAGAGAGATTACACCGGTGAGGAAATTAACAGTCTCTCTACTGCAATCAGTCAGGAGAAAAACCTGAGCATGTCCTGGCAGCTCAATTCAAGCATGACTTATGCCCAAATTAATTATCCAGCCACTGTCATCAGCAAAGATCTGCAGGTATCTGTCATCCCACAGGCTCTACTCACTAGTTTAGAGTGAAATTTGGCTGAAAGCTGAAACTAGAAAGCCAGGGGTGGGGTGGTGAGGTTGAGGTGAGCGGGGTCACCCTTCACAGAAAGACACCATCTCTCCGCATTGGAAGCTCATATGTGTAGTTATGTGTCAGCATCAGGTACAGGACTACCCACCCCTGCTGGGGCTATAATGCACTTTAAGCCTAAAATAGAATCGTTGTGGCTTTCTCCTGGTAATCTCTGGCCCCTGTGGGAAACCTTCTGGACCCCTGGCTAGCCTCCAGAGATATTCCTGTCCATCTGCCTTGGAGCAGACACATTCTGGGCTTGATGCCCACATTTCCACCTGCTGTTCATAGAGCAGAGAGCTGTGTCTATTTGGGTCAGCCCTTCTGACTGATTATTCCATTACCTTTAGGTAAGTACACTCGAATGTCCCTCAGATACAAACTGTGAGCATCACATGTCTGAATGGCACTTACCTAGTAAGCACGATGAAGTTTGCTAGGAAGGGACAATGATAACCGAGACAAAATTGAACTTGAGTTCTTCTTGGCCCTGGTGGTGACATCTTCAGAACTCGTATGGACTTGAGATCTCTTCTTTTTCTCTTATGTTGAATACTGGTATTGCTGCTCCCTCTACTTCTCTTACAGGCTTATTATGAAACTCAGCTACAATGCGATATTAGCTGACAACATGCTTTATTTGGCCAAAAGAAATGACTAGTATTGCCATAATGAAAATATCAGTCAGGTGGCTATGGTGGCACATGCCCTTAATCCCAGGACTAGGGAGGCAGAGGCAGAGGCAGGCAGATCTCTGTGAATTTGAGGCCAGCCTGGTCTACAGAGT
>LOJH01014475.1:0-13164 GCA_001685095.1 Ellobius talpinus
GAGCAGGAGGGAAGTGGGAGGAGGGGAGGAAGTGGGAATTTTGATTGGTATTATGTTTAAAGTGATTAAAAAAAACCTCCTGTCTCTGGAGATTCAATAGAACATATTCCTTTTGTTTTAACCCACCTAATTTGTGATAGTTTTCTGTGCAGTTCTATGAAAATAACTCAGACACTTAGGAGTGTATCTTAGCGGTAGTAGTCCTCATTAAATGGTAAGTAGTCTCTGGAATAGGAAAGGACTGAATTGGGTTTGACTACACCAACACCAAGTTGTGTATTTTACTTTTTAACTGCATAGCAAAAAATGATCCATTTTAATAAACAAACCAAAACAAAGAGCATGTTAATGAACAAGGCAGAGATGGTACCTAGAGCAAGTACATTATGATACTAATTCTAATGTGGTTTCTACTCTTTTACAGGATTCCTCTATACCTGGGCATTATTATCCATAATTATCTGAATACAGTAGAAAATGCCTCCCTATTCCATCAGGCTGGTGAAGGTTGACCCAAACACCCACAATTCGTAATTGTTACAGAATAGAATATACTTTTCCTTCTTCAAATGCTTGAACACAAAGTCTAAGAATATTTAATGCAATAGTTACCATGGTGCTGATATAATTTAATTACTCTTCTTTTGTGAATAATTTATAAAAGAAATTGTTAAAAGATCAAACAGTACATTCAACACATTATAGCTACAGAAATGATAAGTAGCTTTTTAACTGAAAATGTTCCATTCCTGTAGAGAGTGGATTACCTTTTATAAGTTAAAATTTAATTATGGTATTGAGTATATAAGTGTTTCTTTAATATATTACTATGTTCCAAAAGTTAAATATGTCAGAAATATTTTTCTTTTAATTTATATCTCTGACCAGTCACTTCGCAAAACTGAGTTACAATTTCAACAACATACTCCATAGCACTTTTCAAAATAAAATACCCATGAATGTAAAATGTTAAAAAGAATCTGTGTGAAGGGTATGAGAATGTATACTGTCCTTGGCAGGTTTAGTGTAGAAAACAAAAGCTTGGAGAAGTCTACAAATTTTATATTATCCACTGGGCTCTTTCACTACCTTTCAAAGTGGAAACTATCTCAAGAGAAATACTTCGTATTCCTAATCTCCAGCCTTGGAAAACAAAGATGTAGCCCAAAGTTTTCAAGATTGTGTCTTTAGAGTGTTAAGTTCTGAAGATTCAAGTCAAAATTAGCAATTAAATGAGCAAAATAGTCTGGATGCTGTCAATGTTTCCGAAGAGAGCATTTGCACCTGTTGTCCAAACCAATTGACTTCATTACTTCATTATTCTTTCTTTTGATTTTTTTCATCTTTGCTCATTTATTTATTTATTTATTTATTTTTAGTGCAAGAGGTTTTATGGAGAAGGGGAAGAGATAAAGAGTAAAAGGCTCATGGGGACTTGAGGGGGGGAAGACAGACGAGGAAGAAGGGAGGCAAGATAGAAGAGAAAAGAAAGGAAAAAAGGAAAAGAATATTAGAGACAAGAGAAAAGGTAAAGTGGTGACTTGATTATTCTTAAATGAATTTCATTTATAATGATGTTATATCCAGATAGGTCTTGACAATGTATGTTGTCAAACATTAATGCTAGTTACAGCTGAGCAAGATACCAAGGGATGTCCTATACTTTGTTATAACTAAGGGAGAAAATATTGCACTCTCTTAGTACTGTTTTTTCTTGGCTCCACTTAACTGCTGAGTTCCAGAAGAAATTGACCTTTGCTTACATTATAGAGCACTGGGACTTGAGAATGCATTTCCAATTTTGCACCTACAGTCCAACAATTTGTGAGACAGTGAGTCCTAGATCTTGTGTTGTTTTCTTGCCCACTCTCTGTAAAATAATTTCATTGCATAGGTGACATAATGTTAAGCTCTGAATATCTTTCAGATTTAAAAGCACCTGGATGAATCATAAAAACAGCTGTTAAAAATTCACATATATAAGACACGTTAGGAAAAGCACTTGTGGAAACAGTAAGGTCATTGGATAAAAATCTCTGTTAAAGAGTGGGCTATATCATAATTAGTTCTTAACCTAGAAAACCCGTGGCCTTCCCACAGTATTAGACCATTGGCATTGGAGCCACTGCATTCCTGAACAACATGGTAGATGTCTGTTTCTGGAAATACAATATTCTATAGGTGTAAGATACATAGAAATGTGGCATGTGCTCAGCCCCCTTAAGAATCTGGAAATAACATGGGCAATGGAAAGAGTCAGAGAAAAAGGTGGAGCACATTGTAAATATTTTTTTCCAAGTAGTCCATGACAATTGTCAGTCTTCAGCCGGATGAAAGCACAATAAACCCTTTTGAAAGAATGGAGAGAAGCCGAAGTTTCTTATGAATCAAACAGCTGTACATTTCTTCCTTGAAGTGACTTGCCCCTGGAGGCAAGGAGAAAACAAGACCCTGCCCAGATCCATGATCACTGAGTGGAGAAGGAGACCTACATGCCTCCCTGGGGCATCCTGCCCCAGGCATCAAGGAGAAAATGGGCCTGCCAAGGTGCCAGGGTGTCAGGTACTATTATGGTAAGCAAATATATGGTGGGTATGGAAAGAGGCTGATCTGAGAGCTGAGGGCAATGAGGAATAGGCTGAGATTGGTGGCTTGCTTGTCACCCAAAACCATGATGATGTCAGTGACTGGGCTACTGCCAAGGCCTTATCTGGATCCATGACCCTGCTGTAACTACAGTCTGTGATGATGGTCATTGCTCCTGTATTCACCAAAGGTAAAGAGAATAGGGCTCCACAAAGTTGGCCCTGGCCCCTCACTGGCTATAAGCCTAGGGAGAGCTGACCCTGCCATTCACCAGCTACAGCACTCCAGGTGGCACAATAGAATTACCTCTGTTCACAGGGGCTTGGATGATGTAGCCTTGAGGGCATGAGAGTTGGAAAGGTGGTCCTACTTCCTGGTCTGCCATGGGATGTCATGAGTGAAGGAAAGGTGCCTCACCCTTCTTGCCCATTGTCACCTGTGGCAAGTGTTGTAGAACTGACTCAGACCCTAAACAGTTGCAGCACTCAGGGAAATGGTTCTGTGCCTCACCTGGGGTACAGTTAATCTGACCCTGTTGGCAGGAACACAGGTGAGTCAGCACCAAGGGCATGAGCATGGGAGAGCTGAGCCTACTAATCATCTGTCATGCAGTGGCTTGGAGGAAGAAGTGAGTCCCCCATTGGCCCTTATGCATCACCACCTATGGCAGTCAAGAGAGATTTCTGATTGATTGTAAGAGTGGAAGAGCAGGTCTTGCCCCTTACCAGTTGCAGCACTGGGGAATTGCCAAAAGACAGAGGCTCTGTAAGATCTATTTGGACTCTTGTGACAATGTTAGATTTAAGGAGATTCAAGGAAGCAATGATCTCATATGACATGCATTCAGCTTTTGTGAAGCAAATGTTAAACATGTGGTTAGTTTGTTATAGAATTATCCCTAAACACTAGATACACTTGGTTAAAGCTGTTTTTTGAGACTGGTCCACAATTACAATGGGGTACCTGGTTTATGGAAGATTACTGAACAATGGAGTAAAGCTAGAGATGGAAGATCTCCCAAGATTAACTTCTTGGAGGAGGAGATTATGCTATTGTAAAAAGACAATCTTTATACAATGACTACACCGTGACTTTATGCTACACAGCAGCTTTGAATTCTTGGGATTATACCCCAAATAATAAATCCCAGAAATAGAAACTGGCTTCAATCTGAAGTTCAGAAAAGCAAAGTAGTCAAGACACTAGAGAAGTTTTACCTCTACCAAGACTGGGTTACTACAAACTAAGCAGACAGAACCTCTCTCTCTCTCTCATTTTATATTCCCTCTAGTGCTGGTATTAAAAGTGTGTGACTCCATAGTACTGCATTTAAAGATATTAGCCACCACCTGGTTTTGTTTCTGCATTGATCTTGTGTAGCCTAGGGTGGACTTGATCTCATAAAGATTCACCTGCCTCTGTCTCCCACTTCCTGGAATTGAAGGTGTGTGTCACCATTACTTGACGTCTAGTGACTTTATCTTTGCCTCTTGTCTTCACGCAATATTTTCTTAAGTAAATATAATATACCACTATATTGTATTAAATTGCACAAGTAGGAAAGACAATTGAGACATTTACTAAAGTTATACAGGGACCAAAGGATGCCATCATGGATTTCTTACAAAGATTGACTTCAGCAGTAAACAGCACGATAACAAATTCGCAAACTATACAAATAATAATTGAATCTATGGCTTTTGAAAATTCTAGTTCTCAATACAAAAGCATAATTATGCCTTTGAAGGCAAGCTCAGTACTGTTGGAGGAATGGATCTGAGATACAATAAATATTGAATCTCATGATCATGATGATTCTTGGTTAGGAGAGATGATTTCAAGAAGTTTGAGGAAAACGTGAATTGTCAAATGTTATAATTGTAGATATGAATGTCACCTTAAAAGGGATTGTAAACAGAACAATCCTAGATACAATGTTTTTCGTAAGAATAATCCAAACAGACCACCCATCTCTTCTGGACTATACAGAAGGTGTGGCAAAATAGACATTATACTAATGAATGTAATCCAACAAGGGATATTCAAGGTAATTCTTTGTTGTTTGGAAACCTCTTAAGGGAGCCTCTTGCAGGCCCCTAGGCCAAATCTGGTTCAGTTGTTTCTTGCCATCATAGAGAACAATCCTTCCCAGAGCTTAATGCCTATTATAAGAAACCATACTGCTCTACATAATAGAACAGCTATAGAAGAGAGAACAAAAATTTTAGGAGAACCCATAAAACAAGTATTTTGACAAATTGATATAAATGAACAAAAAAACAAAATTAAAAATACAAATAAATGACATTATTTTTGAAGGTCAGGTAGACACAGGTACATACAAAAATAATGGCATCCAAACTGGCCTCTTTAGTGGGTAATAGTACAATTTCTATGGATTGGAACTTTATCTCAGGTAAACAGAGTATAAGATGTGTCCAGAAGGACAGAGAGGAAAATTAAAGCTATATGTTACTAACATAGCAATAAATTTCTGGGAGCATTATTTATGACAGCAATGGAATATTTAGAATAGCATTCCCTCAATCTTAGAAACAAACCATCAATTAATGTATGTTCCTGAGAAAATGTTAGAAGGAACTATAAAGAAGAGTTAACAACCATACAGGTTGTACAAGAACAGGGCACAACAGCTGCTAAATTTCTAAAGGCACCAACAGCCCTAATTCTAAAATGATTGACTGACACACCTGTATGTATTAAGCAATGGCCTTCACCAACACAAAAGTTGTAGGTTTTAGAACAGCTGCTACAGCAGAAACTAAATGCTCAGCATATTGAAGGATCAACCAGCCCTTTGAATTCTCATGTATTTACTATTTAAAAAATTTGGAAAATGGAGAATACCAACAGATTTAAGAGCTATTAATAAGGCTATTCACCCAATGTGCTCTTTACAGTTTTGTATTCCTTTTCTTTTCTACTATTTAAAAGATGGCTTCATATAATTATTGACTTAAAAGATTGTTTCTTCATTATATCTTTACAAAAATAAGACAGAGAAATTTGCATTCATGGTTCCTACTTATAATAATTTTCAGATTGCTTGGAAATATCAATAGAAGACTCTCCCATGGGGAATTATAAATAGACCTATGCTGTGCCAATATTTTTTAAATCAGCCATTGGAAATGATACATAAGCAGTTTCCTCAATCTGCATTTTCCCATTACATGGACAACATTTTACTCTCTGATTCAAACACAGATATTTTACAAAGAATGTTTGAAGAAGTGAAGAAAGTTTTGCCTGTTTAAGATTACAAATTATGTCTGAAAAAATACAAAGAAGAAATTCTGTTAATTATTTGCGCTATAAGATAGGTTTTACAAAAAAAGACCCCAAAAGTACAAACTGGAAGAAATCCACGGTAGACTCTTAATGATTTTGAAAGATAGTTTGGAGACATTTCCAATTTGTGGCCCAATATTGGAATAAAACCTGATTAACAAATTAAGCTAAACAAAACTTAGATGGTGACAAAGACTTAAACAGTCCTAGGAAATGAAACTGAAAGAGAATCGGCTCTGATGGAAGAGAAATTACAGAAGGCATATGTGGATCTTGTGTGTCTCAACCTTAACTGCATTATATCACCTTTCAAACATTCTCTTTCAAGAATTTTGAAAGAGAGGGAGGATATTATCTCAGAATTGATCTTTTTACCACATAAATCAAGTAAAAATTAAATACTTATGTGGAAAAGTTCTCTGAGCTAATTCTGAAAGAAAAATAAAGACTTCATCAATTAGCAGAAAAAAGACCCAGCAGTAATTTTAGTACCACTCACTAATGAGGAAACTAACAAATTATGGGCAGAAAGTAATATGTGGCAAAAAAACCTGAGGTAATTTTTTTGGGAGAGATTAACAAAATATATCCCAAAAGTAAGAGAATTCAACATATAAAGAGAAATAATTTTATCCTTCCTCACATTGTACATGAAACACCAATAACTTGAGCTCCTACATTCTATACTCATGCAAATGAATAAGGAAAAGCAAGTTACAAATCAGAAAATTTAAAAAAAGCTGATTAAAGCCCTTATGATTCTGTCTAAAAGACAGAGCTATATGCTATTCTCATGGTACTAAAGAATTTGAAAGAATCACTCAATATGTTTACCAATTCACAATATGCAGAAAGTCATTTTTCATATTGAAACCACTGATTTTATACCAGATAATACAAAATTGACCTTATTATCTATTTAATTGCAAAATATATTTAGGTATAGGTATGGTCCCATATATATATGTCACTTTTGATGCCATATGGGTCTGCCAGATCTTCTAGCACAAGGTAATGCAGAAATCAATTAGTTGTTGATTCTAAATGTGTGGAAGGCCTTAGAATTTCATAAAAAAATCTGTCAATAGCAAAGGTTAAATAAAAAGTCTTTTCTATCATGAGATAACAAGCCAAAGAAATTATAAGGAAATGTCCTACTTGGTCTTTATACAACCAAATACCACTTCCCACAGGAAGTTACCCAAAGAGTATTCAATGGAATGAAATCTGGAAGATGGATGTGTTTTATTTTGTAGAATTTGGAAAACTAAAATATGTATACCACACCATTGATACCAATTCAGGTTTTCAGTGGACAACTGCTTTATGTTGGGAAAAGACTGATGCGGTAATCAAACATTTGCTAGAAATTAAATCCATCATGGGTGTACCTATAAAGATAGACAATGCTCTAGAATGTATCTCTATGAAAATAAAACTATTTTTTGCTTATTATAATATAAAGCATATTTCAGGTATGCCACACAATTCTGCAGGACAGGCACCTATAGAAAGATCAAATCAAACTCTAAAATATATAAATAAACAGAAAGGGATGATAAAAAAACACCAAGAAATAGATTGCATAATGTTTTATCTGCTTTGAATATCTTAAATGCTAATGAGAAAGGAACAACAGCTGTGGAGAGACATTGAATAGTAGACAACACCATGGAATTAAATCAGCCAATATACTTTAAAAATATAATGACCTCAGAATGGGAAACAGGATACATGTTACATTGTGGAAGGGATTTTGCTCTTGTTTCCACAGGAGAGCAAAAGCTATGGATGTCATAAAAATTGATAAAATCTGATTTGAAAAGAGACATCTCTTAATTAGAAGGGATGATAGCTCATAAACACTATGACCAATTAATCCAAAATAACCTATAAAACTAACAAATGCTTCTTATTTGGTCAGATATAACTTTCCAAAAAAGAATCTCCCCAAAATTTGGGCTGGGGAAGGGTTTTGTTTCTGTCTATTCAGGAGAATAAAGGCTTCCGGCTAAGGAATTTTAAGACCACTGGACAAACAAGACATCTGAAGAGAAAGGACAAATCATCCAGAAAAAAGTATGAAGAAAAAGAGTAAATTGGCCTAATGTTATATCATATTTACAACTGGATAAAATTTCATATGTATTTCCAAATGATAGTTTCTGCTGTTCTGTACAGTCATATAATGCAAATGTTCTCTTTATAGTCCCAGTCCAATTAAAGATTAAGGCTGACTTGGGAGTTGGAATATGTCTCTCTCTTCCTCTAAACACAAGCATGCTTATTAAATTAAAATCCAAAATCTATGTCTCATGTCAGAAGAGCCATGATAAGGGATAGAAGAAAACCAAATATTTAATGACTATTTCATTGCCACTAATTTCATAACCTTTTGGTTTTATATTGGCTCTCTAACAGCTTTTCTTAAGACATAAATATCTCAAAATTTATAATATATATATTAAACTTTTTTTCTGATTTTAGTGGTTATATAGAGTACTAATTATTTCTAGAAAACAATTCCAACTACCTTCCTGTACACAGTTTCAGGCTTGTGTCTCTATCAGTATTCTGCAGTGAACCGCAAGCACATCTAACAGCAAGCAACCTTTGAAGTCTCCATAAGGAGGTTGGGGCTTCCGAGCAACAATCACTATAGGACTCTGATAGCACCACTAAGATGAAAGGCACGACCTAAAGAACAGCTTTGGACTACAAACTACTCAGAACAATTTTGAAGTCACTAGCTGAGATAAGCCAGTCTCACAGACTTCTCTAGCCAGAACTTTAGACAAACCCGGCACTTCCCATTACCCAGAGACTCTACAACAAATGATAAAATACCTCTCACAGGTCTTGAAAATTAATCCAAAGTTTTCTTTTCAGCATCTCCTAAAGATGTTATTACCTCCCGACAATGGGACGTAAATTTAAGAATATGACACTCACATTCTCAAGAATTCATAAGAAATAATTCTTAAGAAATAATTCTTAATTATTTCCAAACCCTGACAAATGCCATAAGGATAAGTTTATACACTTCCTGTGTTTAGACCTTATGGACTTATTCTTAGTTGGAATTTTAAGATAGAAATAATTTAACATTTAGAGGACGCTAAAATGTAAGTGGAATGTGCAGTTTAATCCCATATTCAAAAGGGTGGTAACCAGCTAAACTTTAAATCATGTTTGTCAGGATTTGAATTACATGATTTTTTTTAAATCTTAACAATCTCATTTAGCAAGAACACCCTGGAAATCTGCCTTACTCTGAGACATTGTGTTTTAAAGGATCTAAAAAACAAAGTGGTGATGCATTAGATTTCAAAGCTTACTTTTTAGAAGGTTGTTTTCTGTGCAAAAAAAATAGAGATACACATACATTCACTTAATTGTAACACATATACTGAGTTCTTTCCTTTGAAAAACCAGAATATCTCATATTTTAATATATCATCTCAATATGTCTTTTTCACTCTGGATTAATTCTATTTTGAATGGTATATTGGGACCACCTTGCCAATCATTGTGGGATGTGAACTGAGTTCAAACGATTTTAGGCAAAAGATTACACACATCTCCTTTTTTTTTAGGATCAGAATGTAAGGAATCCAGGGGACGATGGTTGACTCTAAAGCTTTAGGAATTTCAATCATGGAACATGTGGATAACATAGAACACCTGCAGTTCTTTACAAATGTGTGATACTAAAGTAGAGAAATAACACAAAAAGAGAATCTACTCTAAATCAGATTATTAAACATCTTAAGAGATATAAATAGAAAGTTTTATGAGAGGTGAAAGACCTAAGTGAAACCAAAAGAAATAAGAGAATCTGAAATATTCTTGGAACTGCTATAAGGTTCGATTTCTACTATAAAAACTCTAATAGAATTGAAAAAGAAGCACATCAATATATCAAAAGATTAAGTATAATGCAATAAATTAAAAGCTGTATTAGGTAAAGCTATATGGTAGTGTTCAAACACAGCCAGGATCTCCAGTGTTTAGAATATATGTTTTATTGATTCCTGCATATATGCATATACATACAATCTACAATAGCATACTAATCACCTTCTTGACCATGAGTAAAATTCCAAAGAGTGCTTGCACAAAATATTAGTCAGCACATTGGAAAATATTCTTAAATGTAGTATTGGGAGCAAAATCTTAAAAATATTCTGAGAAACTGTCTCTAGTTTCTTTATTAGCTACAATCTAAAGACCAGTAGATAGGGAGACAGACAGATGCACAGAAATAAATGATACTTTTGTAAGTACAGGTAGGCAAATCTAATTTAAATTTAGATAATCATATACACAGAAACACAACACACATACAGATACAAACATACAAACATGGCATACATACATTTAAAACAAATCAGGGATTATATCTTTAGAAATTAATATTTATGTACACATTTTGTACCTGTCCAATTTTATTTTAGTGAAATTATGCATAACCACTTCAAAATGAGCAAATTTTGAGAAAGATCAAAAGCATTTTATTTACAAAATCGACATTATATACAGTTTGAAAAGGCTCTGTCCTGCTCTTTATGATGTCACAAACAAATCTCTCAAATACAATACTGAAGGAAAATATTAGATACACAATTTCATTCATAAACTTTAAATATGTATGCCAATTATTATTCTATAATGATAATGGTTAGAATGATGGTATCATTCAGGGGCCTGATTGAGTGGAGACAAGAGGAAGCTAAGTAGTGTGATGAAAGTAGTCTAGATCTTATGCTTTTGGTGTCTGTGGGATCATAAGCATGCAAGTTGTTGGCAAGCTATCAGCATAAGATGAGTTTTATATACTATGTGAAGCCTCCTCTATAAAAGAGGTTTACCACGCTGTTATGGAGACTGATTTACCTATCAACTGTCAATCCCCCTCCCACAAATTTTGAAAAATAATATTGATACATTATAATATGTCCAGAAGTGTGACTGACAGCTTCACAGGGACATATTAAGATGGCTTGGGAAACAATAGAGACTATGAGAAGCCAGCTCTTATATGTTATGTTTCACTTTGGTGAAAATCTCATTTCCAGTCTTCATTCAAAGTATGCTATCAATCAACTAATTAACTGTTCAGTGCCAAGTGGCCTACAAGGAGCTTAGAATTCAGAAGTGAGCAGAGACAAGGTGCCACTCAAAGGTGGGAAAACCTCCAAGTCCACCTGCCGCTCTGGATCCTGTCAAAACTTCATCTTTTATTCCCACATGATTAAGTATGGTACTATTGTCATCTGCTATGCTTAAATACCCACAGAAACATTGATCAGTTAAAGTCCAGTATTTACTGTGAATCATCTACCAACATATCTCATGTCTATGCCACTATTGCTGAAGATGTCGGGCAGAAAGAATATCTTCAAGACCAAGAAGGATAAATTTGCCGAGGGCAAACTGATTGATGGACAAATTTAAAAGGTCCAAGCTCAAAGTTTGAACTATCTTTATACTGAATTTAAGATGATTCTAATCACTTAAGCAGCATAACTAAAAACTAACAGACGTGCTCTCAAAAATGAGAGTGTTTTCTGTTTTCTCTAAAGCAGGCATGTAGAGTTTTCATTTATAGAGACTATGTTTAGGAAGAAAGCTTTTCAAGTTGTTGCAGTATGAGTCTAAAAAAATCTAGGTAAGAAGAAATAATCTATTAATCCTTCTCTCTACTGTCATGCAAACCACAGAAACCTAGAAGACCTTCTAAGCTGTCAAAAACTTCCAAATGATAAAAGAAAAAATGATGAAAAGAAATGAAATTTTTGAACTGACCTTCTAAAACCAAAAATTCCTCTGGGATTTCTAGATACAAAAGAGAGGTTTTAGTACTTCTCCAAAAATACCAGAGCGCATTAACTTATTCAAATATGAGGTCAGTTCTCAGTGTTTAGGTTGGAAGCTGTCCCATCTGTGCCTTGATAAGAGGGAAAAAAAGTGACAAATCACACCTTGGAATAAAATCATTTTAATCCTTTTCTTCCTTTTGATGTAATAAAAAATAGTCTTGTCATGTAGCTATGATTGCATTTAATGGTTGTCATTTACAGAAATGGAAAAATGATATCTGAGCATAATACCTTCAAATATAGCTAATAGTGTTTTTTTAGGGAGAAAATACTTTTATTTTACATGAATGAGACCATTGCTTCATGATGATCATTATTGAAAATTCAGCAGCTCTTTTATTACAGGATAATGATAGGAACAGCTCCATTTCTTTATTGTCATTTATGTTAAAATGGTAACCCAAATAAATCTATACTTTAATGTTTGCTGTAACCCCATTATTTCTCAAACAAATTGTTACCAAACCTCATGCCTAATTATTATTACTTTACCTGATTTTAAACTCAGATTTTAAATGATAAAGCTGTCTTGCTATGTTGTCTTTTGAGATGACCTAATGAATGCTGTTTTTTCTTTCCTGTTAAGCATTTCTTAAGCACATAACCTGTCACTTCTCCACTAATTTGCTGTAATACTCACTGATAAGTGGACAGTAATTAATGTTAAATTGCAATGGAATTTTTATGGAATTACAGGTGACATGCGCATCAAAACCAAATGAGTTCATCATGATTGAACTTATTACCATTTCTAATTAACCTTGAGTGCCCCTAGATGTTAACAGCACACCAAGCAAGTGTGTATGTAGGCTGCAGCTTCAACAGAAAGCAAACCCTCGGTATCACATGGCCTTCAAAGAGATTCAGATAGAATGTCACAGGCCACATTTAGACTCATTGGGTGTGCAAAGGAAGAGGGGATGAAAACATCAACTCTAATCTGGAGACGCTGGCGAAAAAAAAAATTGTTGTTCTGGAAATGAAAGCCCAAAAGAAAGCTTCTACAATTGAATTAATTTTAGTGCCGTTACCATACATATGGAGAAGGCTTCTTTCAGCCCCTGCAATGACTGAAATTTAGAATTCTGCTTTGTTCACCAATGATATATACATCACATGTTCTCGAATAAGAGCTACAGAGACAGCTCAGTGTTTATGTATAGTTGCTGCTTGTCCAGTGGACCCAAGTTTGGTTCACAGAGTTCACATGAGGCAGCTCAAAGCTGCCTGTCTCCAGTTCCAGAAGACTCAAGATATTTTAATAGCCTTCAGTCACCCATGAACTTTGATGTGAGTGCTCTCTTTATCTCCTTCTTTCTCCTTTGTGCTCACCCACATGCACACACACACACACACACACACACACACACACACACACACACAC
>LOJH01014475.1:13305-24107 GCA_001685095.1 Ellobius talpinus
CACACACACACACACACACACACACACACACACACACACACACACTTTTTTCCCTAATGAATGTTGCAGGATCACAGGCATGTCTAGAACTTTTTACCTCTTTCATTGGACCTAGAAGAATGGCAAGAGAAGACATCTCATCTCTTACACACTTTTACTATAGATCTCCCAGAACCAATACCAGTAAATAACAGGCCAACATGAGCAGTTTCACAGATTTCACACCCTTGAAAACAAAGATGCAGGTGTTTGATGCACTACATTTTTTTTGACCGACAAAACTCAAAAACTAATCCTGTACAGTATCTGTTACATTTGCTCCAATTTCAGGAAGTGATTGAGTTTCCAGAAATATATGAGACTTTTCCAAAATGCAGCTTCAAAATATACACATTTTTTTTTTGCCAAACTTTGATTGAATAACTAGGGACCTGGAAAAGTGTGCCCATAAAAGCCACCCCATGCCAGTTAATATTCCTAAATTTATTGTTTTGAAACATGATTTTTAAGAGTTTATTATAGATTCAAATATGTTAGCTTGAAAGAGGAACTGGGTGAGCTAGTCATGTTGGCTGGCACAACCACAGGGGTCCAGTTGCCTCCCCTCTGGTTCAGTTAAATCCTCACATGAAAAGTAACCCAAAAAAAGGGTAAGAGATAATGAGGATCCAGGAACCAGAATTCTCTCCTGAGTTTCCTTCTTCCAGTAAGAACAAAGAACATTCTTGAAACTGCTCTGAAATTTGGCTCATATGAAAGCCATGCAAAAATGTTTTTTTACTTATAAAAGAGATTCATTTTCTAACTCAGATATGTATTCCTCAAATAAATGTTCAGAAAAAACATTTCCAAGTTTTGTTGAACATGTAAATAAATATTTTAAGTAGCTTTTCCTGACAATCACTAAAACATAAAAAAACTATCTTATCTTTGAACAGCAACTTTAAAATTTAGCCTTCCATATTTGAAGTACTGTAAATTTAGCTTGCAGTTAGTTTTGATTCACGTGTCTAGGACAAATCCTTGGTGTTTTTTCTTGAGAAATCACATGGCCAAACAAATGAACTATGTATTTAGACTAGATTCATAGCTCATTCTTATTGGTTATTTGGATCACTTTCAAATATTACAAAATTGTATACCTAACATAAATTAAGGAATACACACAGTTATGCACAGTAGATGAATTCCAGCTAATCAAAATATTAGTTTGATGCCTTGCATTTTCTGCTCTGACACAGGTTCCCATTTTCCCTACTTCTTTTTCTTCATCTTTGCTTCTTTTCACTTTATTATTTACCTCAATGATAACGGCTTACCAAATTCCACCTTTTTTCTACATTCATCTTACTGTGTTAAGAAATCCTGGTTAGGTATTTCAGCAAATAATGCTATGCTATTATGACACTGTGTCCAGTGTAATAAATAAATAAATTGATAGATAATAAATAAAAAATAATAAATCTAACATCAAACTGTGTCCTTAGCATGTGACTACTGACCCTCTTTTCCAAAATATTGTCTTGGTTCTCATAATCATTTGCATGCAGACTTGCTTTCATGTCAATTCCTTGATTGGATTATAGTCAATTTCACATCACAGGGTCATGGGGGCATAAGCAACCTTCAGCCACAGTCTCCTTTTGTAATAGAGTCCGCACCTCTTCAGACTGCTGAAACAGGATAAAGGGATTTGCTTTTCATCACAGGCCAAATTAAATTTTAATTGCCTGTTAAAACACAAATGTCAAAAGCAAATCTTAAAGGCAGGGTTGCAGTCCTTTCATAGAACATGTTTTATTCTAATTTGCATGCAAATTAATTCTTTTCTTCATTTTAAATGTTTTTCACAGAATATATTAAAGATTTATTTCAAAACATTATATGATGCAACCAGAACATCAATAAATATATGTACATACATATGCAGAACAGCCAAATAATCAACTTTAAATTTTAAAAATTTAAACTTATTTTATGTTTTTATTCAGTATAGCCTCTTATAATCATCTTAGGTTAATTTTTAACTCTTTTAATCAAAAGTATTTATACAATAAATACAGTATATTAACCAGGTTTCATATATCTTTTGGCCTTCTTGTTTTATTTTTTATTTATTTATTTTTCTACAATAAAGCAGTATATTTCTTCTGCCTGTGTGCTATTTCCTTCAAAGCTCTTTTGGTTCTTATTTTGAAAAGATAACAAGGTTTTGTATCAACTACTTGTATCCTGCTGACTCCTATTTGGAAAGACATGAGACTGAAAAGTCAAAGATATATTCTTAAAATTCTATGAATACTGATGTGAACTTAATTACTTAGTTTCATTTAATTATCATTCAAATATGGCATGTAATTGTGAAACTTATGGAACTATGAAAGTGGAAATTTATAATGATGCAGGCTTAATTTCATTAATTTAATGCATAAAGCACATATTACACAGAGACAGACGTCAAATTAAAAACTCTCAGACTCTAATTAGCTTTAGAAATCTCTTATGTCTAATTTATATGGCTGTCATAATTAATTTAAATAGTGATTTCAACCTGGCTACAATGCAGGAAAATGATTCATTAATAATCTTTAAAGAGAAATAGCATAAGATGTGGACATAACTATAAATGTCAAGTTTCTGTTATAGATTTTAATATAGATATATAACCTATTCTATATAAGCAATATCCCATAAGATATGCAGTTTTAAATTTCTATATTTATAGCAAATTATCTTTGTCACATTTGAAAGTCCTATGATTAATTCAACTTTTTAAAATTCACAGAATACTCAGAATATTTATTTTAATCATGAGCTCTGAAATTTTTTTACCCCAATTATGCAAGTGAAACATTTATAGACTGGGTAGGATTTCTAGCATTCTATATTTCACAGACACTTTGATGAGAGGAAGAACTGATAGATAAATGACAGCAAGCCAGATCAAGTGTTGACAAAAGGTGAATGGCTTAGTCAAGAGAAGAAATGATAAATCAGGGTATATCCTATGATGTTTTAGAGTGATTTTATAAGTAATTTATATGCTTTTTGTGTTAATGATGACAAGACATATTATATTATTTGTTCGCCGGGATACCATAGAATTTATGGAAATATTCATTTCACTCATTTTCTGAGAATATAGCTACCTATATAAAATACTCTTAAATTGAAGAGTTTTGATTAAAACTGCATGTCTGCATTGTGTCTTGTGAGATACTTAAGTAAAAGTGTTCATTGTGATTTTAAAAAGCCATTCAAATCAAATAAACACAAACTAGCAGTCGTCTTAAGTAAATTGGTGCTACTTCCTGAGTACACACTCTTCATGAAACATGTCTGTATTACAAGGAGGAAATGAAGGCAGTATCCATACTACTGAGGCTTTGCCAAAACACAAGTTAACCTATTTTTCAAGTTCAGTAAACATATGTATGGTTTTACCAACACTTCCTTTCTTCTTTTAGGATGCCCATATATGAATGGAAGCTTCCAGAAATGTCCAGAAGGACTCATCATCAAATGACTGAAACACTAAGTTGTTAAAAATCATAAATCTTTGACTCAGAAAGTAATCATTAAAACATTTAAAACAGTAGACAATAGTCACTGGAAACTTAAACATAAATTATGTTGGTTCCATTTATGAATGAGAACTCCTGAAAAGAAATGATCTGGAGAAACCAAATGAGTGATTAGAACTTCAGTGCCATGGAGAGACTGGAGTATTACAAAGGATAACTACCTGCTCTTGGACTCACTTGAGTCTCTGGAGCAGCCATTCTGGAACAGCCATTCCTTGCTCACCTCTGTGTTAGAGCTAACATCTTGTGACTATTAGACTAAAACTGCTTGAGATCAATAAACTTAATTAACTATGAGCTTTCACCAATCTTAAAGCCATGAATGCCATCATACCGCATCTTAGGCCTGTAGAGCAGCTTTTTCCATTGTGCTGTAACTGCCAATGAATTTTAGCCTTACGTTGTTTTATGACTTTGTTCTACAAAAATACAAAGACTCATGACACTACTTCTACATAGGATCATGACATCTGGAATGACTTAAAGTTGTGTTCCTAGGGCTCAAGCATTCAAAATTACTCCAGGCAAATCTGTAATTCCCTTTAAGATAAGAACTATGTTTTGTTTTGTTGGATTTGTTTTTTTGTTTGTTTGTTTGTTTGTTTGTTGCACTGACACATTGAAGTTTGACTTTCCATGCTCTTGTTTCCATTGAAAAAAATCTACAGTTCATATTTACTTTAAAAAATGAGAAAGCCAAAAATATTTGCTTTATCATATAACCTAAAAAGAAACATGACCCTTTGGAATATTTTTGATAAATTATTTCATAAATTATAAATGTATACATTTTTTCTGTTTTACAACATAGGGTGTCTTTGATTAACACTTCTGGCTGTCCTGGAACTCGCTTTGTAGAACAGGCTAGCCTCAAACTCAGAGATTTGCCTACCTCTGTCTCCCAAGTGCTGGGATTACAGACATGCACCACCACCACATGGCAAATTATAACTATTTTATAAATTATAAATAATAAGTATTTATTAATATTAGTAGTTTTAGTGGTGGCTTCCTATATTGACACTGCTTCCTTATTCTGATTGCTTTATGTTTCAGTCAGAGAGGGTATGTTTTGCAATGGTCAGCAATAGATATCCAATTACTGAAAATTTCACAACAGTAATGCCACCAGAAGGGGCATTGAGGAAATAGCCACTATTCTTGAAACATAGATTTAAATTCAAAATATATGAAACTTCTAATATTAAATCCTTACCCTGAAGGATCTCATAATTAAGGTAGGAATAATTTTTTTTCCGTATTAAAACCAGAAGGATGGGGATTATTCATAAGAAGCATATATGAAGGGCAGTTGCTGTCTGGGTTCATGAGGAACTCAGGCTCAAAGGAATTCTAAGATTCAATTCAATGCGGTCGCTTTAAAGAGAGATCAGCTGTACCCAGTCAAGAAAACAGTCAGCACTAGTCAAAGCATGATGTGTCGTGGTACTTTCATGTGAGTCAATGCTTCTAAAGCTCGGAGCTTTGTTTGTTTGTTTGTTTGTTTGTTTGTTTTAAAGTTGTATCAAGGAGCTTTACTAGGATTTTAAGATAAAGATTTGGGTATAAATGATGATATACCAGCCCATGTCTCTAACAAATGTGAATTGCTCATTAAAATTTAGGATCAGGTAAGTACTTGTAAACATGTTTTATACTATGCTTGTGCTGTTTCACACAAAACAAGGTCAAAAGAGTGTGACCAAGAGCTTTTAAGAAAACAAAAGGGTGCAAAAATCAGACTGTCAAATTGGCACATGCCAAATCAAGAAGATGCATGAACAATGTACAACATAGTTTGGAATTCATCTATGAACAATGAGCATCCATCAAAAAATTAACCTCTAAAACGGTATTGCTATATTTCATTATATACATATATAATATGTATATATATGTGCACACACACATATATAAGTGGTGTTAAGAAACATGAATAATTAATCTAAAAGTATACTAAGGGGGTGAAGATGAGTCAAATAATTATAGAAGTTAAAGTAACTAGCCCAAATTTAAAAGTTATAGAGGATAATCATGAAATGATTGCACCTGTGAAATTAGAGTAGTAATGATGACACTTCATACAAATATTGAAGGATTTAAATGAAACTATATTAATTAAACAAATACATCAGCATGTTGAAAAATCTAAGTAGCTCAGGTTAGATAAATAAACAAGGTGTTGAGCATGCTAAGGGAATCTTAAACCTAGTCAGGATTATTTTGAATATACTGACAGCCAAGCTCTGCTTCTCCTTTACTACTTTCATTTTAAAATATTGGGGTGGAGCACATGGAGATAGCTCAACAGAAAACACTAATAAGATTGATGGCATGAAGTGAACCCCATATACCATATTCTGGATGAGAACAGACACCTGCAAGTTGTCTTCTGAACTCTGTATGTACTCCATGGTAAGTATAAGCACATACAAACACACAGGCATGTGCATACACATAGGCACACGCACACACTCAACACATGCGCACATACTAAATGCAATAAATTTTAAAAGATGTCCCCTCCACTTCACTATTAAACTTTTAAAAGCATTATTTTATCACAAAATAGAAAATGATTGGGAAATTACCAACTCCAGAATATAAAATCAGTCAAAATTATCATGCCTGATTTTTAGTGGTGTTTAAGCAATGGTTTGGTAACATTAAAATTTCTTGGCATTACTGATGTAAAGCTAGATTTGAGAGAGAGATTATTTTCACATTTCTTGTCATCAGAATTCAGAAGATGAAATATTTTTATTTCATTTCCTAAAGGATTTTTAGTCTACATGAGCATACATTTTTACAAAAGGAAATAAAATTCTGTGAATGTGTTTATGTAACTCTGTTGACATTTGACCCTGCTGACCAAAATTCTTCGTGTGTTTTAAACCCAAGAAGTTAACAATTACATGCAAATTTTCAGTTTGAATGTGGCCTTCCTGTAGTGAATTTGATAATTGTATGAAAATGAAGGGTTTTAATAAGCTGTGGGAACATAATAAACTGTCATAGAAGACTAATTATCACTGAAGGAACTCACAATAGCTGTCATCCTTTCATACTAGAGAGTGAAAACGCTAAACAACCACACAAAAACAAAAAAACAATCAACTTCTATGGAAGTATGCAAAGGAGCTATTTTCTGCCTGGCTAGAAGTAATAAAGAACTGACTATGAATAGTCATTCATCATGCAAATGAATGAAGTCATTCTTTAGATTTCTATTTTATGGAACAGAAAGACAGTCAGAAAATCTCTTTGTTAAAATTTAAAACAAAGAGTTGTTCTTTTCTCCTTTCCAAAATTTCTTATTAAATGAAGTTTGCTATTTCCAAGAATCACCTCTGGTCTTTCAACAGTCCTGCTAGGGTTTTGCTTTAATTGTTTCTTATATTATTATTAGTTTTGTTTATTGGGAAAAACTGTCAGTTAAAAAATGTTAAAGTGCTGTGATTATATAATAAGATAGATAAAAGCAAGATATACCAGGAAACCTTAAAACTTGAAAAAGTATGCCAAAGATTAATCCTTTTTATTCATAATTTAAAAAACAGAATTCTAAATTCACAAGTCAAAATATTTATTCAACTCATTCACTTTCAAATCAAATACACAACTGACAAATATAAATGATGTGCATCTTGTCTGGTCCTGCTTCTTGGTCCCAGCCACAATGTGGTTATATTCATTCCTGAAGAAACTCAAATGTAAGAACACTCTTTGAGGCTGTAAGACTAGGAGAGTGTATTTTTTTTAGTATCACATGAAAAAGTTTAAAATCACCTACATGCATGCATCTAAACATATCAAATAGACAAAACTACCATTATAAACCAGCTTCTAGATAGAAGAATTGTTGGATCATTTTTAGACAAGCCGAGATTGTTTCTTGTTGATAAATACAGGGGATTTAATACAGGGTCATTGGTTTTCTACTTCCTCCCTATTGCAATACCTTCCTTTCTGGCTGAAGGAACTCAAAATGTGAATATCTGTCTTCACATATTTTTTAACTTTTCTTGCTTTTACAAACCAGAAATTATGTATTATGAGACTGACAAGTTGACATGTAAGGAAAGAGATAATTTTTATGTATGCCTGCATAAAAGTACAAGTTTTCTAGTTATCTGAGGAGATCTTCAAATTGTATCTCAAGCTGACCCTTCACATGAAGACTACGTATAAGCATATAATAAATACTGAATAATTATCAAAATAAATAAAGTATGTACAAGAAACAAAAACAATAACAAGATAGCCAAACCTTATGTATTAAACATAACCTGCTTTGTACATTTTCTGCATTATTAAATTCAAATTCTAAGTTCTCAAAAAATCATGAATTACAAAATAAGCAGGAAATACTCATCTTCATCCAATCATTGGCAAAATGGAGACAACAGAAGCCATCCCAGGGACAGGATGTATATTGAACAAAAATAAGGATAGTAAATACAAAGAACTAGATTTATAAGTGACTGTCTTAATGGTACCCACAAAACTATGAAAGTGCCAAAAATATAACTATTAAGCAAAATAGAAATATATTAAATGGAAAGAAAAACTAAATGTAATCAAAAGAAATTTTGGAGCCGAAACATATCATAACTGAAATAGGATGCTTGTGGAAGGGGCTCAGACTAGACGTGAACAGGTAACATCAGCAAACTTGAAGGCAAAGTGATGGAAATTATTGTATTTACAAATATTACCAAGGTAATAATAGACCCAAAGGGTTCCTTGGGACAAGATCAAATAAAACAACACACTGAAATCCTGAAAGACAAAAAAAGCAGAAAAATGAGCAGAAATAGCTTTTAAGCTGTGGTTGAAAATTGCTAAACTTGATAGATGATATGAACATAATAAGGTGAAGAAGTTGAAAACAACTCCCACTAAGGTGATCTGAAAGAGACCCACAGCAATACACATGGAAATAAAATTTCAATAAATGCTGACAAAATCTGGCAAGCACTAGGAGAGAAATGTATTATAAATGTATTATCTGCAAGCTATCATCAACAGTTTTATCATAACTTCTTATAAGAAATTTTCAGGATATAATGAATAATATCATGGCATACTTCAAGTGCTAAAGGGGAAAATACTGAATTAACAGTTTTATAACTTGCAATCTGCCCTTGAAAATGTGGAAGAAGTTTACATTTTCATATCTCCAAAAACTGAGAAATTTTGTGAGCAATAGAATACTCTGAAAAAATGTTTGTCTGGGTCTGAGTTACCTTAATCAGGATGATTTTGTTTTCTTGTTTCATCCATTTCCCTGCAAATTTCATGATGCATTATTTTTTCTGCTGAGTAAAATTGTACTGTGTTTATCCATTCTTCAGTTGAGGGGAATCCAGGCTGTTTCCAATTTCTGGAAACAATTAATGTTGCTATGAATGTAGTAAGTGCCCTTGTAGCATGATTGGGCATCCTATGTGTTTGTGTCCAAAAGTGGTATTGCTGGGTATTGAGGTAGATTGATTCCCAATTTTCTGCAAAACTGTCATACTGATTTCCAAAGTCGCTGTACAAATTCTCACTCCCACCAGCTGTGGAGGAGTATTCCCTTTAATACACATTCTCTCCAGCACAGGCTGTCATCAGTGTTTTCCTCATAATCTTCCTTGGTTATGGAGTTTTGTCACAACAATAAAAAATAACTAATAGCAAGGCAACCCACCATAGGAAATGGACTCCCCAAAGCCAGCTCATGCACCAGGACAGATTCTGGTCCCACTGCCAGGGGCCCCACAAAAAGACCAAGCCACACAACTGCCATCCACATGCAGAGGGCCTAGTTCAGTCCCATGCAGTCTCCCTAGCTGTCAGTCCAGAGTCCGTGAACTCCCACTAGTTCTGGTCAACTGTCTCTATGGGTTTCCCTATCATGAGTTTGACTTCCCTTGCTCATATAATTCCTCTTTCTTCCCTTTGACTGGTCTCCAAGAGCTTAGTCTGGCCCAGTGCTTGGCTGTGATTCTCTGCATTTGCTTCTATCATTACTTGTTCAGCCTTGATGCAGGGGTTGGGTGATGGTGTGGGGATTGGGGATGGGGGTGTGGCTGGTCCTGTCTCAAATTGATGTGCCAGGCATAATGAACTTCCTATGGGAGGCCTTACCCTTTCTGAGGAGTGGTGGATGCAGGGGAGAGCAGAGGGAGGGGAGGGAGGAGGAACTGTGGTTGGTATAAAAAATGAATAAAACAACTTTTTAAATGAAAAGGTAACTAATAAAGAAATTGGTACTACGATGGGCTACTTAAATGAAAGGCCCAGACCCAGCTATTTTTATGGAGAAATGTGGAAGAATTTAGAACTTGGGCCTAGGATAGTGGTTGAAGGCTGTAAGATGAGCCTAATGGGTCATTTCAGAAAGATTTTCAGAAACAAACAAACAAACAAACTGTAGTGCTGAGCTATGTAGAATGTTCAGGCCCCACTCAGATTTTTTTCAGAAGCAAGCAGTATTAGTAACTGGACAAGAAACCATTCTTGTGATATTTGGCAAAGATAATACTTGCCTTCTGCCCTGTCCTAAGAGTTTGCCAGTATTGATGAGAGTTCTTAAAGGAACAGAACTAATAGAATAAATATGAATACATATATTAAGGGGATTTCTTAAAATGAGTAAAGGGCTTATATACTGTTGTCCAGCTGGTCCAACAAAGGCTGCCTACCAATGGAAGGTTCAAGATCCCAGTAGTTACTCAGTTCATGAGGTTGAATGTCTCAGCTGGTCTTCATTATATGCCAGGATCCTTCAAAAGTAGATTCTAATGCCTGTGAAGGAATGGACTTGTCAGAGAGTGACAACAAGCAGACAGAGAGCAAGGTTCTTTTATTCATGTCCTTTCTATAGACTGCCCTCAGAAGGAATAGCCCAGATAAATGTGGGTCTTCCTGATGCAAAAGGTTTGTATTCAATTTGTTTCTTTTCACCTAAAAAGATCTGGATTAAACATGAGTCTTTCAACTTCTAATGATTAATTTTTTTTTGTTTGTTTGTTAAAAAAAAACCTCTTGGCATGGATGGTTCAACATGCAAAAACATAATCCACCTTATAAGCAAACTTAAAAATAAAAACCACATTAGATGCCAAAAAAGCTTTTGACATAATACACCATGCCTTCATGATAATGGTCTTGGAAACAGCAGGGATACAAGGAACATACCTAAACATAATAAAGGCAATATACAGCAAG
>LOJH01014476.1:6005-28669 GCA_001685095.1 Ellobius talpinus
ACACACACACACACACACACACACACACACACACACACACACACGCTCACCTCTGCCATCTCTGGGGGAAACCATGTGATCGTTGCCACTTAGCCCATTACCCTGCATACCTACTGCTGAGAGAGACTGAAAACATTAGGTGCTAAAAGTGATGTGGTATACCCATCCTAGTGAGGACATTAGGTGCTAACAGTGATGTGGTGCATCCATCCTAGTAAGAACATTAGGTGTTAACAGTGATGTGGTGCATCCATTCTAGTGAGAACATCAGATGCTAACAGTGATGTGGTACATCCATCCTAGTGAGGGCTGACATTCCTATTAGGGGCTTCAGGCTTATTTTCTTGGCTGTCACATTGCTTTGAAACATGGCCTAGTAATTCTGTTAAAGACTAAAGTACAAAAGGATTAATAGTATGATCCCTAAAACACTTATGGAATAAGTGCTTCTGCTGAGCATGAGCCAGTATTTTGCTCCTCCATGTAATAATGAAAATTGCTATGTGGAGTTGCAGCTGGTGGGTGGAGTGGGGAGTTTTATGAAGTCATAGTATTGCATAGTCTGCCTCTGTGAATGATGCGGGAGAGATAACCACCAACTCTTGCTTAGTACCTGCCATGTCTGTTAGTCCACTACAGTAGCTGTGTGGGAGGCAGGGAAGGTACAGTTGCAGGCAGGTTTGTGTCGTCACCATGTCATGGGAGAACTGCTGCCAAGCTCAAATCTCGCTTGTGTGATGAGTGAGGCACTTGTGGAATAAGCAAGTTTGTACTTGAGCTCAGCGCTGAGATGGCTTACAGTGGCTAATGGCAGAGGTGAGGACTGTGTTCCGGAAAGGACCTGTGGAATTAACTGAGGAGTGACTTTCCTTTCCTTGGGTGAGTGAGCCTCCTTCTTTCCTCCTTCCATCTGCAGAAGTGAGCCTTCTGAATGCAGGCTTCCTCTGTGGCCTCCTGGGGCCAGTCACTCCCTGTCTCTGCCTGTGGCTGGCTATCCTGTCAAAGGCCACAGGACTTGTGATAGGAGGTGCTTTGGTGTGGTGGTGTGGAAGAAGCCAGAGAGGGAAATTGACCCTTTGACAGTGGACCTTTTAAGAGAAAACAAAACAAACAAACAAACTTGTTTTACTGGTGCTATTGTTTCTCTTGTTTCATGCCTAAGAAAATGTTTTCCTTTAAAAGGATTGAAACAGTTAGGTATGTGCTTAGTAGAGGAAATACATTTTTGGACTGGGAATGTGGTGAATTAAGGAAACCAGAAACTGGTGAACAAAACACTTGGAATGGCCTGCATTCTCTCAAGTGAGGCTGCAGATATTCTGCAGTTCCCTAGCTGTCTGGGAGGGAGGCAGACTCTGGAACTAGTGCTATGAGATGGATTTTCTCATTCAGATGCCATGCCCTGCTGACTTTGTCAAGTTAGCTGGGCTTGTTTGTTTGTTTGTAGCATTCACAGAGACTGAGATTGCTGAACAAGTAAAAAAAAAAATGAGCAAGGCCTAGTTATAAAAGTTTCTTGAAATGCAGCTAGCCCAGGTTTCTATTTTATGAGGTATTGTCATTTTTTAAAATGTTTAACTTTGGCTTTCATATACTTAACCATATCTCCTCAACTCTGCTTTTTAAGAAAGGACAGGATGGAATTATGTGGGTTTGCCAATTACAGAGAGGCTCTTGGGAAGCAGAAGAACCAAGAAGGGAGAATCAGTACATTTCCTTTCAAGGAAATCTATGCACTATTCCCAAAAGTGCTAAGGCAATGATGGCTTTCAGGGTAGTTTTTTATTCTTAATGCTTCTTGGCTCTCCACAAATCTAAACCTTAAACTTCTAGTATTATTCAAGGGAGTTTGTTTTAGATAGGAGGAGCCCTGCTTGAGATGGTAAGGTGAATTCTAGTGTGAGTTGTCAAGGGCATTATATGATTTCACTGTATCATTAACTAGTTAAGTCACATGACTCATTGTATAGATGACATGCCTTAAGATCACTCTATGAGCATGCATTTTACTAGAGAGCCCGAGAGCAGTGTCTGCACTTGGCAGGTCTTTAGAAGAGTTCTCTTATCGTTTCTTCCCTAGACTGACTCTCTCCTTAGGAACAATCCCCCTGATTTACAGTGTGTTGTTTCATAGAGAAACCAGTGCAAAGACATCTTTGTTCTTAGTCAAAGTGGAAAATTGCTTGAAAACCTTGGGAGGGGACCAGAGCACTTTTAGCTCTTAATTTCTCATTTCATTCACTTTGTGTATTTGTGCTTACTTTGTGCTTATTTCAGTTTATCTGTGAACATTGCACATTAGAGCAGAGAGGCCATCATAACCACCTCCTTTTAGAGCTTACACTGATCTTCAGTGAGCATACACTCACATCCCTTTCTGTTCTGCATATACATATATATGTTTATTTTACTCAGGTGAAATTTTAAATTCCATTCATGTGAAAACATTTGAGGAGCTTGTTAAGATATGGTGCCATGGCATCATATATGTCAGAAAAGATTTGCTTGTCACAAAGCACTGAAATTACAATAAAAGGCAGCTCCTGGGCTGCGAAAAGAACTTGGTTATGGCTCTTTCCTTAGTGTTTGGAATTTGGTATATATATTAATTACTCTTGGCTGCTCCAATATAACACTGTAATCAAAAGTGACTTAGAGAAGAAAATTTATTTTAGCTCCAGAGGATGAGTCCATAATAATACGGGGGAATGGCGGCAGGCCACTGGAGCAGCAAGCTGGGAAGTCACATCTTCAACCTCAAACACAAAACCCAGAGTGAGGCATGGCTATAAGCTCTCAAAGCCTGCCCACAGTGACTACTTCCTCCAGAACGGCTCAGCTCAACCTCCTGAAGGTTCCACAAGCTCTCTCAACAGGACCCCCAACTGTTGACCAAGTGCTTACATACATGAGCCTATGAGGGACATTTCTGATGCAAACCATCACAGCTTGTATAATTACTTTTGAGGATTTGATTTTGATTTGTTATTGCTATTGATTGAATTTTCAAGATTGTATGTATTCTCAGTGTCACTACTATTTGAAGTTCAGAGTCTAGTTTTCTTTAATGTATTGCCATTTCCCATGAATTGTTTCATTTCAGATCCCTGCTTTCCTTTTGGTCTTTTTGATATATAGTTAAAGCCCTATATAGATGAACTAGAAATAAAAATTTAATTTGAACAAGATATGTATATATATTATAACCAGTTGAAAGGTTTTTGATTTATAGGAATGAATTTTGTTTATTGAAGACAATTGGTGAAGCACACTTAAAACAAATTAGATAATAGTGAAGACATCCTGACAAATACAAAGAAGAAAAATCTGTTAGCCTTCAAAAATAGCATTGCTACTCCTTACATTAGACTGGTCACTGTATGTGACTATCGGGCACCTGTGTGTAGTTAGGTAAAACCTACATGGGATAATTAATGCCTGTCTGGTCTCCTGCGATATACATGTATTACATTTATTTAAAGTAAGTGCTTTTCAAAGTATAGGTCAGGTACCTTGTGCTATGTGAGTTAATTATAGAGAGTATGTAGAGGAGTGTATTTGATTTTAGCAGTTACATGTTCTAGTGTGTGTTGTAAAACTATGACTAGTTCATCAAACCTTATGTCATGGTTACCATTCCTTTGGAATACTTTACATATCAGGAGTCTCCAACCTCTCACTCATTAGGTAATGTCACCATGCCTCCAGTTCTCAACTACACAAATCTGATCAACTTTACTTCAACATACGTGGCAATAACTCATAATTCAGTATTCAGTGTTGAAATGATCCAAGTCACCATGGTTTATTATGGAATAGTTTATACTCTGTTCAGTCGTTTCTTAATTTACTTGCTCACCTCTCGCTTGGAGCAAAACCTAGAGTGCTTTCCATGACCTCCAAGTTTCTCCATGACCAGTGTGCTTCCGAGCTCCTGCCGGTCTTCCCACTCTTGTTCACTTTGCTCTGGCTGCGTTGGCCTCTACCTATATCAACATGTTTAGAGCGCTTCTGCTTCATGTCTGTGACCCTGGGGTTCTCTCCTTCTGGGATCTTCCTCCTCAGATATCCCATGGCCTGTTCCCCAAGTCTTATTTTTTTAAAGATTTATCCCCCACCCCAACCCTCACATTCTCCCCACTAGCTTTTTTAAAGAATTCTTACCTGTTCCACTAACATGCAACATGTTTATCACCTGTCTATCTTCTGAAATGTAAGCACCATGAGGGTGAACGTTTTGGTTGTTTTAATCTCTGCTGAATCTACAGCACCTAGAGTAGTTCCTAGTACATATTGGAGCTTAGTAAAAAGTCATTAGAAAAGTAAGCTAAACAAAACCAGGAGCTGATGTAATGTTTTTAGAAAGTCAGCAGTTGGCTTCAGGGTAGGTAAATTTGTAAAGGTGATGGAGTTTGAGAATCATTGATAGATAATTTTTAATTTTGTTTTGCAGGTGTATCACTGCAATAGATATCCTTATGTAATTTTTATAGATTATATTTATGATGTTTCACATTAGTTATTTTTTCTTTTTAGTGTGTCTATGTATGTGTGATGACTCACCTGTTTAGATCAGAGGACAACTAACAGGAGTCAAGCTTTTTCTTTCCACCATATGGTTACTAGGCATCAAACTCAGGTCTCAGCGTGGCAGGAAGCACCTTCACTTTTGATCCATCTTGCTTATCTTGGTTTTCGCGAAGGGCTTGTAAGTGTTGTTGCAGGTTCTTAGAGTAAGCACATTTTAAAGTTATAAAACAAGACCAATGTGTGCATTTCTGCCTTTACAGTCCTACAGTCTAGGGATGCCTGTATTCCTTCTTGTGTATCACAGTGCCTTAGCTATCTGTCTAATAGTTGACAGTTCTGGGGGGGAAAGCTTTATGAACGCTTAACTTGCATTTATTTAATACTGATGATTTGTCACATGTCTAGTTCTTATCTGTTTTTCTTTTTTATTGCTTGTGTACATTTATTTGCAGTGGGGCTGAAACTTACTCGCACTAGTTTTACTTTTTGAATATCATGGATGCCCGGTTTATATCCTTGGAGATTGGGCAAGATGGTCGGGCCTCCTGCTGACTGAACTAGATAGAAGGTGTGTTGTTCTCTGCTTCTCATTGCGTGCTGTGTTCCTCCCTTTTCTCACTGCATCTTTGCCCTCGTGATTTTATTCCACCTGACATTTGTGTGTCTTCTGTTTAACTCTGTTCTAGTTCACATGATCTGTTAGTATGGTATTGTCATATTCTAAGTGTCTTGGATATCTTTGTCCCAGATGTGTAGGACTGAGAACAATCTACTTGATTGTTTTTTTTATCAACTATTGGATTCCTTTCTGGACAGCTCAAATCATTATGGGAACCTAGGGCTAAAGCAACTTCTTTAGCCAAGACACAGAGATTAGAATGTGCAGAACAGTTTCTTGTACATTTACTTATTTTGTTTACTTTTGTATATGAAAGTTGTCTTGTTGTGTGGGTTTTTCTCCATT
Source organism: Ellobius talpinus (assembly GCA_001685095.1). Taxonomy (NCBI): domain Eukaryota; kingdom Metazoa; phylum Chordata; class Mammalia; order Rodentia; family Cricetidae; genus Ellobius; species Ellobius talpinus. The sequence goes on from LOJH01014476.1 coordinate 11,500, forward strand.
TATCATCTTAACTTTTATTGGTGATATTGCTTATATAATTAAATCAATATTTCTGTGAGTATAAAGTCAGGAACATCTCTGTGAAGAAATTTAAACATTCATTGTATTTTCTTATATTCATTTATGGTTATCTTCTTTAAAACATTTGTTTGCTTTGTTTGTGTGCCTCTGTGTCTATATTTCTTTGTGTGTCTGTGAGGACCTGTGTTACAGTGCACATGTCATGGTCAGAGGATGCTGTGGCAGTTTCTCTTCTTCCATCATATGGGTCCCAGGGATAAAGCTCAAGTTCACAGGGTTGCTGGCAAACAGTTCTGAAGCCATCTTTCTGGCTCTCTAGGTTTATTTTGTATGTTCCCCTTGAATTATATTATATTTTAGAGAGACATGGGCAGAATCAAATATTTATTCCAGGAGCATAGTGTTTGCAGTAGTTAGAATTCATCAAAGCAATAAAAATCAATAGTATAAATAATCCCACCTTCTCTCTCCTTCTCCCCTTCTCCTTCCTTCTCCACCCCTCCATGTGTGTATGTGTGTGTTTTTCTGTATGTGTTTGTAATTATTCAGGGTGATTTATTAGACTAACATACATCAGATAGACATATATACATTTGATAGACACAAAACATACACATTTGATGATACATACATACATCATTAGATACATACAAACATACATCATTAGACTAACATATATCAGATAGACATACATACATTTGATAGACACATGACATACATTTGATAGACACAAAAAGGCAATCTGGGAATTGAAGAGTCAGGGGAATAGCTTTCTTAAGAAACTGGAAGCAGGAATCCACAAGAATGACCCCAGCTAAGACCCTAAGCAATAGTGGAGAGGGTGCCTGAACTGGCTTTTCCATGCAATCAGATTGATGACTACCTTAATTGTCATCAAAGAACCTTCATCCAGCAACTGGTGGAAGCAGATACAGAGATCCACAGCAAGGTATTGGGGCCGAGCTCCCCGAGCCCAGTCAGTTGAAGAGAGAGAGGAGCAATAATATGAGCAAAGGGGTCAAGACCATGATGGAGAAACCCACTGAAACAGCTTACCTGAGCCAGTGGGAGCTCACCGACTCCAGACTGCCAGCGGGGAAACCTGAATAGGCCCAAACTAGGCCCTCTGAATGTGGGTGACAGTTGTGTGCCTGGGACATTCTTTGTGGCCCCTGGCAGTGGGACCACTAGTTCTTAAACTGGCATGTTGGAGCCCAGTCTCTATGGTGACATACCATGCTCAGCCTAGATATAGGGGGAGGGCCTTGGTTCTGTCTCAAAGTGATGCACCAGACTTTGTTGAGTCTCCATGGGAAGCCTTACCCATCTCTGAGGAGTGGATGGGGGTGGGGTAGGTGGAAGGTGGGAGAACTGGGAGTAGGAGGGGGGAGGGAACTGGGATTAGTATGTAAAATGAGAAAAGATTGTTTAAAAGAAAAAAAGAAAAAGAAAAAAGAACAAAGAATTCATGAGTAGACTGAAATAGAAACCCACAGCTTCTTAAAAGAAAAAAGAAACTGGAAGCTTAAAAATGAGAGAGCAGGGCTTGAAACTGAAGACTTGAAACCCTGAGAGCTGCTGGTGAGCACCAGGCTCAACTTGGAACAATCTGGAGTCTGCTGTCTACAAGTGACAGCAGTAGCAGTGAGAGTCATGCAAAGCAATGCCCACATCCTGTTGTAGGGAAGTCAAGTATGCCTGCGAGGTCATGCCTCCCGCTTCTTTCCATCTGAGCCCCCCCCACGTTCCAGTCTGTTCTGGAAACGTTGCAGGACACACGGAAGCGTGCTTCACTTCTCCATTTCTCAAGGCATCCTTCAGTTGATTCCATTTTCAAATCATCAATTTTAAATCATTCAACTTTTAAATTCAAATGATTCAAGTTGAGAGCCAAAATGAACTATCACAGTGTTTGTTTATATATTTATAGTTCATGCCTCTCCACATCATCAGGTATCCTTAGTTTAATTCTGTAGTGTTTCTGTTCCCAGCTATTTTGCCAACTTTATTCTTGGTGAGTTTCTTTTCAATCATTTTTTTTTTCTAATTTGTACTTCATAGTTTGTTAACGTGCTTTTAATTTTTATTTTATAAATGACCATTACATTATACCAGTTTCACATTTAAAAATATGCATTTGTCATTGATTCTTTGAAAATTTCATATAATATTTTTTTTAAATTAGTCTGAGAATTTTATGTAACTTTTCTTTGAAAGCATCATAGGACATGTTTGGATCACTCTCACTCCACCTCTCAACTCTCTCCAAATTCGCCCCGCTTCCCTGCCTACACAACTATGTTTTTTTTTTTAAATCCTTCAAGAACAATTTGTGTTGCCTAAATATTTTTGGCTGTGTGGGCTTCTCCTGGAGACTGGTTGAGTTACTAGGTGCTACACTCTTGTAGGAAACTGTCTGTTCCTCTCCCAGCAGCTAACAATTGCTAACAGCTCCATGGCTTCGGGTGGGGTGGGATTGTGTTGCCAGCTCCTCTCTCCTTGCTGTATGGTCTGGCTTGGGCTTGCACAGGTTTTAAGTTCATATGTGCAGCTGCCCTGCTGTGCCCAGAAGACAGTGTTTCCTTGTAGCCATCCAGTAGCTCAGCCTCTTCCACCTTTCCACCCCTCTTTGGCAACAGCCCCTCTTCTGAGATGGATGTCTAAACAGCTGTAGTGTCTGCAAATACTTCTCATTTTGTTTGCTCTTCACCCCCCCCTGGAATTTACTATGCTGTGTCTTTTGGAATGAGAAGAATAATTTTTGTGGCAAGTAGCCCGTGTCTTATGCTGGTGTGTTTTGTTAGTATAATTAGTATGTCTCAGTGAGCACAGTGCTTTGATAGCGTGGAAGAAAATATAGGTATATTCAACTTTGGAGACACCTCTAACTGAAACAGTTTGAGCTTGTCTAGAAACTTGCACACTTCGCTTGTTAGTAACGTTTTCCAGTCAAAGCATCATCCCTAATATGTTCCTGCTATTCTTCCCCTAAGGCTAATGTAGCATGGTATCTTTTTTTTCTTTCTGATAACTAATACTGGCTTATTGTTATGGTAAATTGAAAAATGGAATAGAAAGAATTTTTGGTTTCATGGTAATTTAGTTTTTTTATTTGAGAATTTCATATATCTACCTTTATCATCTATCAGTTTGTCTATAGAGTGTGTGTGTGTGTCTGTGTGTGTCTGTGTGTGTGTGTGTGTTGGTCAACTTCTCTCCCTCCCCTCTAAGTTGCCCACACCCATTTCTCTTCCAGCTTTGTGTTTTCTGTTTTCAAATCTAGAAGTTCAGTGCTTCTAGTATTTGCATGGGTGTAGGTCATCAGAGATACTTGTTCATCTATGCTCCTTGCTGCACTGTTTACAATAGTCAAGAGATAGAAACAGTCTAGTGGATAGAGAATTTGTGATGGTGACCTCAGCATTTGTAATGCTGCAGCTGCTTATCTCTGTTGTCAATGTCTTCTCCCAACCCCAGCCAGAGCATTGTCACCCCCTTCCATAATCTTTAGCTGCAGTGAATTTTTGCTCTTTCAGATCCATCTTGTTCTTTTGCCTAGTTATCCCTGACTTTAGTGTCTTGGTTTTCAATGTCAACTTTAGTGGCATTTTTTTTTTTTAGGAAAGCCAGTTTGCTTACAACAATTTATGTGTCTTACTTGGTGGTCTCAGTGCCTCCTTATTTTCTTCAGACTAGCATTATTATAATTGTTAAACTGGCTGATGACTGTAACTGACAAGCTACAGGGAGAGGAGTGCTCTGAGGCTGTGAGAAAACTGCACTACTTTCTCAGTTCCAAGCCTGCCTGGGTGTAGGGTTTCCTTTGTTTCAAGAAAAAGAAAACAGTAAAGCTCTTTAGAATCACTTCCCTTGGGACTGTAGAAATACCTCGGATGGTAAAGCTCTTTGGAGCACTAGGACCATGGTTCAAGTCCCAGAACTGTATTTTTTCTTTGTTTGCTTTTTAAAATTTTTTGTTTGTAGAGCAGGACATGGTAGGATGAACTTGCAATCCCAGAACTTAGGAGTCAGGAGACAAGTGTATCAATGATCAGCCAACCTAGCTTGTGTGTTGAGTTCCAGGCTACTGAGAAAGATGATGTCTCAAAAGAATAATGATTGACATGTGCGGAAGAACACTCAGGGTTGATCTCTGGCATCTACATGCACATGCACAGATAAACACCCATACGTTTTCATCTGCAAAAATAAGTAAGTGCACACATACATATCCACAGTGGTATCTTATTACTGAAGAATTATATACCCTCAAACTACAATGACAGAGGGTGTGTCTGCCTTGACTATTGCATCTGGTAGATAAATAGCCACTCAGTACATATTTCCTAAATTCATGGTTAGGAAGGGAATGGGAATAGTGCCTGGCATATTAACCAACTTGAATGACTGCAGAGGGTCTTTTGTTTAGCTGAAGCAGGAGGAGAAGCTGAATGATTTAGAAGGGACAGTATGTGCCAGCACCTAAAGTCTTGTAGTCTTTCCCAGATCTGAACCAGACAGACCTGAAGGGACAGCGAGCTCCTGTGTTCTGTGTTTACTGGAGTTGAGTATAATTTTGAGGATGTTGATATGCAGTTTCATACATAGATGAACTCCGTAACCTTGGTCATGAAGAAAATATAACCCTATACTTTGTCTTTATCCTTTAATTTCCTTGCTCCTCAGGGTTGCAGTAATGGATCCACTGAGCTTTTACAGCTTATAAAGTGGCAGGCTGGCCTGTAAAGTTCAAGAACCCCACCTATAGTAAAGATAATATTTAAAAAGCCTGTGGGGGAAAGGCAGCCAGAGGAAACAACCCAGGAATATCTACTGCAGCACCAGTGTTACTTTGTTGGCACGGGGCAGGAAAGTTTGCTTTTGTGAGCCTGAATAGTATCAGGTTTTTAATATCTTTGCAGAAATAAATAAACACTATAAAATCTCAAAGTCTTGGTGAATTTACCTTTATATATTTGTTTTTACAGTATATGTTTGTTGTTTTATAAACTATGAATTCAGAGATTTATAAGACTAGGAAGAGTAATTCAAGTTTTGGTTATTTTCTGTATTTCATTTATTTGTACTATATCTTTGAGGAAACATGATATTTTCCATATTATTGCATTTAGCTTGGAGAATTAAAAGCAAGTGTATGGTGATTGGGGCAACTTTTTGTGGATTTCCTGTGTGAGCAGTAAAGTTAGCAGAGCTGCGGCTGTTGAGGGTGCAGAGAGAGCCACAGCTTCCCCAGGACTCCAGTTTTAGTCCTTTCACTCTTTGAACGAGGAAGGCAAGCTGTTAAGTGGCCGCACTGAGATCACACAGCTGCTCAGCTTTAGAGCCAGGCAGCTGCCCTGCTGTAGACACAGGAGCTTAGGACTTCTCTCGCCCAGTTTGACAGGTGACCAGACTGAGACGCTGGTCTGTTAAATAGTTTCTCTTAGGCTTTCTAGGAAAAAGTTGACCTGAAAGTCAACAAATGAAACAGATTAATCATATAATGCCAAGATGTATCATGATACTACATATTTACTTCCCTGCTTCAGATAACAGATGATTATTCCTTCTGCTAACCCTTTAAACTGTTTCCATTATAATCTGTGCTTTGCCATTCAGGGAAATAGCAGGAGCTTTAATGTATAAAGCTTGTGCAAGGCACAGTTCACCCACAGTGGATCTGATTTCAATATGGACCCGTGAGAATTAATAATAGGAGTACCAACAAAAACCTAAGCATTAGCACTTAACACAGACTAAAACAACAAGGTCCCTGAAGCCTGAGAAGCCTGTGGAATGTAGAAGTGCATCTATTCAATAGATTTGGCATTTTCAGAGCTCTCTGAGGAGGGAGGAAATAGTTGCGATTTTTTTCCACATTGGGCTCTGTGATAATGTAGTCTTTAAACATTGTTTACAAAATTTTAATAAAAAATTCTCTTACATTTTGAAGAATCTTTTAATCCACATCACATTTCAGCACATGGTAAAGAAGTGCCCTATTAGAGGCAAAACAGAGGTGCTATGGGGTTGTAAAGTAAAGCTAGCAGAACGTTGAGTGACTTCACACTGGCATTCAACTTGAACCAGATATCTGCTTAGTAGAAGTAGGGAGGACCTTGGAGGCTACAGAAACCATAGCATGAGCTAAGACTGCATCACAAACAAGAAAAGTGGAATGGGCTTGAAGGTCGAGATTGGACCAGCTGGATGCAGCAAATCTAAGGGCACCAAGTTTGAAGCAGTGCGATATGGAACTGTGACGCTGGGAAGTTCGTATTTTTAAAGAAAAGAAAGGTTATCCCTTGTATCCGCGGGAAGGAGAGTAGCTTTATAGAAAAGAAGAATAAAGCCTTGTTGTAATGTCTGAAGATTCTTGGGGTACATTTTAACCTCAAATCTTGATTATTTTTGTATTTTGAATGAATTTTTCGTTTTTCTGTAGTGTAGGAGATCTGTTAGTTTAATGTTTAGGTACTTTCCCTTTTATAGTACAAATATGTTTCAAGGTAACTATTTTTAAATCATAAATTCAAGGTGACATCCACTATCAAAGCTTGAATATAGTTTCTTCATTATTGCTGTAACTTATAAATGGAGTATACTTTTAATATTAAATATTTGGGGGAATTTCTTGTTACTAATAAGAGATGCCACAAATCTTTCAACAGAAAAAAAATTACCTGGGAACTTTCTGAGGAGGGAAGTTATAGATTTTGGGCTGTTTTCTACAGTAAGACTGGGAAAAAGCAGAAGGCCAGATGACTTGGTATGTGCCCTCTGGCAAGTCTGCTAAGAGGAAATGAGAGCCTGTGCCTCTGAGTCAGAGGACTTGACCTGTCATTTTGTTGCTTGCAACTTTTAATCATGCAATCCAGGGAATATCTCATTAACTCCTCTGAGTCTGTTTTTGTAAAATGATTATAACTTTTATAAGGGGTTTATGAGAACCGAGTGATTTAAGTATGTGGAACACTAGATTTTCGTATCATAAAGTCAGTGCATTGTCGGCTTCCTTCCTCAACAGGCTGGCTTATATTTATTTACCTTGGTTCAGGGCCAGATAAGAGTCCTGATTGACTCACTCAGTTGTCCCTATCAGACACCTTGAAATCCAACTCTGTTTCTCCCTTTTCTTAGGTTTTTCCCATACAGCTTTCTGTGAAATCCTACCAGCTTTACTTCTTTTCTCTTAGTTCTTTACTCATTGCCTTGTATGGAGTCTGTTCGCCTGTCACCTGTCACCTGTTACATCTCCTGCTCAAAAGTGGATCCCCATATTAGTCCTACCCTCTTAACAGACATTTTCATGGAACTTAACTGCTAAATACTGTTGAAAGCACTTGATAAATTATTATGACTCATTTAATCCTAGCATTTTCTATGAGCCACCTACTTCTCCCTTAGAGCTGATCATTTTTCTTATTTACTTAAGAGTTCTTTCCCCCCAATTCCCCTTTCTGAGCATTAGTAAACCCCTAAGCTTTACTAACTTTCTGTACTCTGTAACCCAGTACAAGTCATGTGACTGTGCTAGTCTCTGCTCAGGGAATCTCTCATTTCTGTCCACCTGGTAAACTCCCCTTTAGGTTCAGGACTGTGCATAGCATAGCCTCTTCAGCTGAGGCACTGATTTCTCTACTGTCTTCGTGTGTCTTAGAGCCTTAGAACATGGAATCCTTGATGCTAGGAGCTATGTTTTGCTCTTTATTCATGTCATGTGTAGCATGAGATGTGAATGTTCAGCAGCTGATGTCAGAGGGGAGCTTTGTGGTTTCTTAGGCAGCCAGATCTTCCTCTCCAGCATCTTGTCTTAACTGTGACATTAAACGTTGACAGCACCATGCTAAAACCATGTTACTATTCACACCACTTTGATATGAACTGATAATCACATTGCAACACCCAAAAACTCAGAACTTAGATTACATTTGAAAGATAGCACACTGCCTCTGGCTATAGCTGTGTCTCATTGTTCCAAGTACAAAATGGAAGTTAATCCTGAGTGTGTATGTCTATAATTAGTTGTTTAAACATTAAAAAAACCTTCAAAAACTTTCCAGATGGCCTTTGCTAGGGTTATGTGAATCTGTTGATACATTAAAGATAACCTCATAGTGGGCATGAAAATGCATCCATGTTACATTGTGTCATAAAGACGGAAACTTCCCATTGGATCAGTTTGACAAAGATCAAGCCCAAATCTGAATTCTCTACTTCTGTCCCTGTGTTTCTGTCTGTAGTTTGTGGATACTGGCCTGTCTGTATTCTATCTGATGTGTGTGTATGTGGGTGTGTATTAATACACATGCACACCTGATCTGTCGCTGATGCCTCTCTGATCTAGCTGTGTCAGTGCCTGTGCCTAATGAAGGGCTTCTTTTTGTATTAATTAAACAGCAAAGAAAATATGGTGTGGTAAACTAGCAAGGGATTTGTTTATAGAAATTGTTAAGAGTTTTTACAGGAAAAAGCCTTAACTGGCTCAGAATAGCCTTCAAAATCTCATGTCATAAACCTAGCTACACATACTGCTTCCAACATTTATTACATATTTATTTTATTTAAGTTGCCTCCAACAGGCTGTCTGGTTTCAGCAAGTGATTATGACAGCATATGCATATTCACATACATTGTGTCAGAGGCAAGGAAGAGTAGGAATGATGTAAAGTTATGTGCTTACCTGATGCTGTAAGGCTGATTGCACGGGAAATCCAAGGCATGGTACATTTCGTTCCATTGTTCTCTTACAGACAGGTTTAACTTAAATGGGCTGAGTACACAAGCAGGTTAAATACACAGTCTTAAGTGTTTTAAGATGTCTTAATTTGGCTGTAAGATCTGGTCAGAGCCCAGACTTTAGGGTCAAGAGATTTTCAGAAAAAGTTATCACCACAGTTATCAAAGTTGACATGTATTCTTCAACCTTCAGAAATGGCGTGTTACATATGTTGCTGAAATCACTGTATGCGATATGACATTCTCTCATTAGGGGTGACATTTCTATTCTAAGAGAAAGCTTCTAAGGATCTTTAGAAGGCAGTTCCTTTACATTTAAGAGAATATACGCTAACATCACATTCTGGCATTTAAAGAACAATATAACAAATTGGACTTTGAAAGTTAGAAGAGAAATTGCTGCTGATATTCCATTTAGACCTAAGAATTGGCCCAATTCATGTGAAGAGTGTAGCATATCTGCATATGACAGAGAAACCCCACCAATGGGAGATTTTCTATTTGTCATCTTCTGTCTGTGTGTACATCCATCCAGTACGCAAGCATGGGATTTGTTATAATTGTTTTTATGATTATGGAGACTGAAAAGTTCCTTGATCAATCACTTGCAAGTTCTAGACCCAGGAAAGGGTTTTTTTTGAAAGCTGGAGAGCAGGGAGCTGGTAGTGTAGACTTCATCCCAGTTGCATTTGTGAGCAGGTGGGTGTTCCTTTTCAAGAAAAGAGGAAGGTGGAGTTCTACAGTTCACATGACCAGATAGACATTGAATTACCCTTTCTTCAGCATTTTTGTTCCATTTAGGCTCACAGAGATTGAATGATGCTCATCTACATGGAAAGGGTACATGTTCCCCAAATCAAATGCTAGTCTCTTCTGGATGCCCCTTTATAGATACACTAACAGAAGTATTGCCCATGTATCCAGGTATCCTGTGGTCAAGCAGAAAATTAGACAGCTGAGTGCCTCTTGCTGTGTGGAGAGGAAATAAAAAGAGACTTGAGCATCTGACCAAATGACGTGTTTCTCAGTCACCTGATACAAGGTCATGTTGGATGCCCTGATTTCTCTAGTATTTTTAGAGTCAGAAATCAGCTGCTCATGGAGACTAGGGAAAGAAGCAGGTCTTCACAGATGATTCTCAGTCTTTCTGTCAAAAATTATATTTTAAAATAATAATGTTCAAAGTATAAACTAATAATTTCCAAGGGCCGCCTGAGTTAGTATTTACTGTTGTACAGGATTTACTTTCCTAACTTCGTACATCCTTCCCTGACTGTTACAGTTTTATCCTGTAACAAGAGACAATGTGAGTGGTAGCCATGGTGGCGCACGCCTTTAATCCCAGCACCTTGGGAGGTAGAGGCAGGCAGATCTCTGTGAGTTTGAGGCCAGCCTGATCTACAGAGTTAATTCTAGGCTACACAGAGAAACTCTGTCTCCAAAAACAAAACAAGAAAACTGTTAAACAAACAAACAAATAAAACCCAGAAAAACCAAAACAAAATAAAACAAAAAGAGGCAATGTGATTAGAATGTGGATGCCTGCATCAGTAGACATGAACTTTTCAGTTACCTGTTCTAAGGAGGCTATTTGTTCGTTCCAGCTGCTCAGACCCGAAATAATCACACAGAAACTATATTATTTAAATCACTACCCAGACAATTACTTAAGTGTATTGCTAGCTAGCTCTTACATCTAGAATTAACCCATCTCCATTATTTTATGTTTTACCATGAAGCTTGTGGCCTACTGGCAAGGTTTCAGCTTGTCTGTTTCTGGCGGCTCCATGGCTTCTCCCTGACTCCTCCCTCTTTCTCCCAGCATTCAGTTTAGTTTTCCCCACCTATCTTTGTTCTACCCTATCAGGCCAAGCCAGTTTTCTTAATTTGTTAATGGTAATCACAGCATACAGAGGGAATCCCACATCAGTTACTCCTTCTCCATTATGGATCACAACCTAGGTTGTACCTGTGACTCTTTACTATTTACAGATGATGCCCATAATCTGCATTTTCTTGGCCAGTGTCCCAGAGAACTCTCACATACAATAAAAGTTAGGAGCCATGTAGAACTCTAAACTAAGACCAACTTGCATTTCCGAACATACTGTGTGCTTTGAAATGTCAATAACTCATTGACTTTCGACCTTTAGGTCTGGGATGGGGCTGGGTAGGTTGACTGCATAACAATCCCCAAGTAATTCTAATGCCAGCGTGAGTTTGTCACCCACAACAAAAAAACATTGCAGTAAGGAAGAAGGTGAGTAGATGTCACAAAGGGGATCCATAAGCCAGTGTTTGAGAGTTACTGCTGAGTTAAAGATGTGTTTGTATGTCTGAATATTATCATAGTTTTCTTGTCTAGAGACTTGGCTAAAGTATAATTGTGGGCTGTGTGTTTCCTGACACTGGGCTGCAGTGCTGTGTGGTGCTGATGTTCTTATCAGGGGTTTAGTCTCCATTCTTTTAGATCTCTTTGTCCTAGGCCCACATTAAACAAGCCATCTTGGTTTCTAGAATTTTTAATTGCTACTCCAAACACTACATTTATTTGTAGCATTTACTATAAGGAGTGAAACATGTTCCTTAAGTTGATTGCTGGCCTTTGACTCTACTTAGGGGAGTTGTGGGAACTTTTATCCTTATTTCTAGTTTGTAAAAATTAAGAATTCTAAGAAGCAGAAGCTATTAAAATGTTTAAAAATATTTTCGCAAGAGTAACTCTCCGGGGCAAACATCTTTAATTCTCCTATTAACCATTTAAAGCAAATGGTATTCTATTATTTTCATATGAGGAAACTAAATCCAAAAATGGAGTTACAATTTGTATGCCTGTCAATCCATAATTTTTCCTCTTGTCCAGACACTTTGTCTCTTTTTGTTTTATCTAGAGTTGTATAAAGGATTATTGACTGTACACAGTGCTCTAGGATCTAGACAGGTTTGAGTCAGTTCCAGCTGTGCGCCTCAGGAGCTCGGTGTTTTGGAGAAAGCATTTAATACTCAGGGTCTGGTTTATTGTTTTCTTTCATTACATTTGTAGTACTTTAGAAAGGTTTTCAGTAAACATTTGTAAACATGGATATGTGTGTGTGTGTGATATTTTATGTGCTTAATATAAAAGATCAGTACCTGAGGTGAACACAGAGCAGGTGCCTCATTTGCAGTGATGAGCTTTCTCCCAAACTTCGGCAGCATTTAATTGGGGGCTACTTCTGGAAGGATTTTGGTTGCTATGAAGTGACTAGCATGTGACAGCATTGTGACAAGGTGCAGAGGCGTCATCCTTTGGGTGACTTGGGGCTGGTGACATTACATTGTAGCCTATTGTGGAATTTAGGATCTCCTGCGCCAGCCTGATTCCTAGTAGGACAGGACTTATGACACCTTTGGGGATGACAGAGCAGAGAACTCACACCTTGGCTATTATTGCCACCTGACCTGTACTTTTTTCAGTGGCTGTGGTAAAGTTGCTTTTGTAGGGCTTGTGAGAACTGATTTATAGGATTCTGAGGGTTATTTTCTCAGTCCTCCTTCCTACTATAGCAGTTTAGAATGTCAAGTCCAGACAGTCTCCATGAACTGTCCGTGTTGGAGGAGATATTTTAAAATGAGTTTTAAGAATTACACAGCATTGAGTAGTATTTGCTTCCAGGCCAGAGGGAAGGATTGTGTCCTCCAGGTGCAAGACCCAGATGGTAAGTGTACCTTGCCTCTTGGGGGTTTTTCTGTCTGTTGAAATAATTAGTTTTTGCTCTCTTTTGTTATCCCTTTGTTTCTTTCTTTATACTGTCTTTATAATATGCCTTATAATATCACTAGAGTGATTTTTCTTACATGTTTTATAAATACAGTTTTAAAAAAACTTTCCATGAATTTGAATAACTGGAGGTCTCTGTCAAGTGCACAGATTTGCTAGGATAAGTAGTGCCAGGACCCAGGGAAGGAAGGTCAAGGGGATAGATGTTTCTGTGCTTACAGAGCTGACATAATCTGAAGTTGATCGTCTGGTACATTTTTTTCATTTTTGGCAAAAGTTAAGGTAAATAGGGTTAAAATGTATTGTGTGCTGAAATGTGTGTTCTCTGAAAGTCACCAAATGCGTGCTGGTGCTAGGTTTATCTCTGGTTTTCAGCTTCCTGCAGCAGATAGGAATTTCAGAATGGCTCATGTCTACCACACCTTGAGGCACGTAGGAGGGAAAATGGAGATAGTCAGTAGTTTCCCACTTAGGAATTTCATATGACCGTCCTTTAGAGAAAAATGGGTAAGTCAGATTTTAATACTAGCCATCTCTAGTGTATTGGCTGTGTTCTAAAGATGATAGCAGTGCTCAAAACACCCTCATTTTACTCTGCTGGATAGGAAGACTTTAAAAGGTATTGATAGATTTTGGTGAATTTCTCTAACACTTTGAATGGTGGTCTTTGAGACTTATACAAACCTCTAGAATTACATATAAAAAATAAAGACCAAAATAGCATATACTGCCCCAAATAGAGAAAACTGACAGCAAAGAACCTTATACCATCATTATTTGATTATTATACCTTATCAATAAATAAACAATACAATCTTTTTAAAAATTAGGTGGTAGAGAATTTTAAGGACACTGTATATTAGTAAAAAATAGGCAGAGCATTCTAAAAATATACAGTGTTTCTGCTACTGACTGGGAGATATATCAGTTCCACTGGACAGAAATATGTTACTAGCTAACTATGGTAAAATGCTTTGTGAGATTTGAAAATTCTATTAGTAGTTTGTAGCCTTAGGTATTTTTACATGCAAATAATAATTATTTTTTAGTTGTTTGGGTTTGATGCTTTTGGCATATTTAATACTTTTGTCTTACTACCAACTCATAGCTTGATTTTTTTAAAGACATAAATATCAATTAGATCAAGAAAAACCAGCAGTGTAATTTCCCTTTAACACAGGAATAAACATCTGTTGGTCGCTTTTCTGACAGGTTTTGTACTGCATGCTGCATGAGAAACCATTCTAAAGTCAAAGACTGGAGCGTGATAAGACAGAGTATGCACAGGGGTTGATGAAATATGTATAGTATTACTGGAAGCAGGAACTACTTTTGCCTAAATTCTCCACAAGGTTGGATGGGAGAAAAGTCATGGGAATTTTTTGCTTTTGTTTTTCTTCTGCTTTTGGTAGCATCTCTGATTCTCCTGGCCACTCTCCTCCCTTTACAGGAAAGCTTGGGAACTGGTTCTGGGGGATACACTGGGGTGCACACTGGTTTGCACGGCTTTTAGCACATACTCTTTACTAGTTTCCTGGGCTTTTGAATTTTCTCCCTTTTATCCTGATCGTATTTTCCATGTCTTATTTAAGTTTCTTGAAAATTAAAATGCTAATGAGTTTGTTCACAGCGCGCCTATCTCTTGGGAAGGCTGCTTTTGTCATTAGATTATGACCTTGTCACTTCTGCTCTGGATAGTGCTACAACAGACAGATAGGGGTGGCGTTGTTGTTCTCTCTTTGTGTGCGATTTTAAAGCTCTGTTGACCCGGGTGTTCTTATAATCTCAGTGCTGGGGAGGGAAAGACAGATGCATCCATCCCTGAGCCTCACTATCCAACTAGCCTAGTTTACCTGAGGAATTCTAGGTCATTGAGAGAGCCTGTCTAATATGATAGACAGTTGTTAGACATAAGTTTATATCCTGCCCAGTTCCACAGCTGTTCAGTCCCAAAGAAACACACAGAGGCATGTATTAATTATAAACTGTTTGTTGTATTTGATGAGGCTTATTATTAACTAGCTCTTACAATTTAAATTGACCCATAATTCTTTTAGCCATGTGGCTTCATACCTTTTTAATGAGGCATTTGCATCTTGCTTCCTCTGTGTCTGGCTGGGGACTGTGTCTCTGCTTTTTCTCTTCTCAGAATTCTCTTAGCCTGGTTACCCTGCTTCTACATCCTTACTGGCTACTGGCCAATCAGTGTTTCATTAAACCAATACAAGTGACAAAACTTTACAGTGTACGAAAGCATTATCCCACAACAGTTCACCCCCTTTTTTTTCTTTTTAAAACAAGACCCTGAATCTGTTCTCCTTTATTTAGCTTTTTTCCTGACCATTATCCATAACAACTTGTAACTAACACATTAAACAATGACAAGCATCCATACATAATCCATTTCTTGGGAATTTGGGCATAGTTTTCTAGGCTACTTCCTGCTGATTGGGAGTGCTGATAATCTTATAGGAACCCAAAGAAAATTTATGTTTATGGTCAAGTCCTGCCTGGAGTATTCTGTGAGGCTGGTCATCTCACCAGCAGTCTTGAGGCTGATCTGGATGTAGAACTCAGAGGAAACTGCAACAGAAGTGCTCTGAAACATTGGGTCATCTGGGCCATCTGTTCCCATTGTAGTCTTCAGGATGTCTTCCTTGATCAAACCTTACTTTTCTTAGCCAAGAATGAACCCACAACCTCCCATTTCCTGTGGAAACAAAAGCAAAACCTCTTTTCAAAAGTAACATATTTTTTGACTTAAATTTTGACATCAAGGCATTTTCAAAATATATAGGTTAGATTAATCCAACAACTTTTATAGTCAAATGTCTATTAGCAGCTGAGCAATGACATTAGTGGTTGTTTTCTGAGTTCCAAATGCATGCACATGAGCAAGAAGTATCCACACATATGTATACACACACAAATAACAAAACCAAAAACCTCAACTTGAATGGGGAGGGGACACATCTCACACTGTGGTTTCTGCTTGCAATTCAAGAGGAATGTTGTCCTGATGGACATAGATCCAGCTTTTAGTTGTATGCCAAGCAGGAAGTAGGGAGGATTGACACAGATATACCAACTCTGTGAGAGGAACATTGTTTAATAAGTAATATGTAACTTTTAAATTATAGCCATTACCTATGTAAATATTGTCTACTTTTTGTAGTATTACTGCCAATTTTGTAGCAAAATTTTTATGCTTCTTTACCGGCCAATCCTAGATCCCCTCAAGCAGCCCCCTTTTCCCTTCTGCTATATAGCCTCTGAGACCAGCACACAATGTTGACTTATTCATCTGAACTTAACATGGACAGTGATATCCTATGAGTCCAGTGATATCCTATGAGTATTCTAGAGCGATGAGTCCTACTCCACATGTTATGTTTCTTTCCTTGTCCGTTGTATTTGGGGTACACTGATCTCAACTTGTACAAAGAAACTCCTGTGCAAATAATAATCATACAATGTTTTTATACTTGATTGTGAGACATGTGATAATGATTCCTTTAAAATTATTCATTTCAAGTTGCCATGGTATGGTTTTCATTAAAGTGGATGATATTACAGATACTACATTCTCATCTGAGAGTTGGTACAACTCTGCAACTTAGGAGAACAAGGAGCCTGGCCTAATTATGCATGCTGGTACTCTCTGTGCATGGGAGGTAGAGACAGAGGATCAAGAGTTCATGAACTCTGTCTCAGAACGAACAACAACAACAAACTCAAAAGTCCAAATGCGGAAAAGTGAAAACCTGAATCACTGAGTTTTTTCATAAAGAAGCATCAGTGCCTATCAGGGTAAAGTTTTCAATTGTTACAAATCAGTCTGAGGCTCACTGATGCACATGCTGGTGCCCTCTTGTGGAATTCTGAGTGTAGGACCTGGTAAAATATGGTTTCTAGGGTCTCCTGGAGAGGGGAGACAGTAATTGAAAGCATCACGGTAAAGACAGACTTTTTGCTTCTGTACTGCCAGGACCTTCACTAATTAGGGTGTTCTCTCATGTTTTAAATCATGGGGCCTCTTTTAGGTAAATGTATACTGTATAGATGTAAAAAATGTGATTATTTTTGGGCAATTGTCTTTATAAAGTTAATCGCTAATTTCTACTAGATGCCAATCAATGTTTCCATAGTGTCTGATGTAAAATACTATCATCAAAATAAACACACAGTAACTTTGATGTTGAAAGTGGTAGGGGCAGGTAGTCGTGATGAAGACGGACCTGATGCTGGTAGCTGACCAGACACTGCTGCATGGATCTTTGCACTTAATCATTACAACACCCTGTCAAGTTGGTGGTTATTTCCACTTCATAATGGGACAGTGTGAGATAATGGACATCATTGCCAATAATCCCAGCTTGGTTATCAGGGGATAATTTTGACTAGGTGACTGTTCTTTGGTATTTGTTTTCAAAAGCACCTCTGGATTAGTAATTGTTACTTTTCTGGCCAGCTGATCATTAAGAATATTCATAAGAATGAAGAGAAGGAGGTAGGAGGCTGTCCTGCTGTAATAGAACTTTGTTCAGATGGCAACATTGCTGGCTGTACCATGTTGGCACATTTCAGGCATCTTTGTCTGTAGTGAAAGGGGAGCGCAGGCCTGCTTTTCGTCCCGCCCAGCTCCCGCAC
>LOJH01014477.1:0-23837 GCA_001685095.1 Ellobius talpinus
ATAGATAGATAGATAGATAGATAGATAGATGAAAAACAAAAACCGGACACCTGATAGCTATCACATCAATGTACTGAAAGAAAAATCTAACTGCAATGTAGCCCCTGTACAGTTGGACAATTTAGGTAAGAAACTCAACAATGATGTGCACTTGAGTGTGGGGTTTGAGGATGGTTCTTTCTGCTCTAGGAATTATAAAATAGGGGTAGCTTTCAGTTTGTGATCTGAACACCTGACATCCTCTTTTGAGGAAAGAGACACCACCTGCTTGTCCTGACATGATTTCACTTATGTATCTGACTTCATTCTCAAAAACCATGGTGTTTTTATTCTAAGTAAGAATTGTTTTACCAAATATATATATATTCTTCACTTGGATTGTCAAGACAGGAGGCAAAAATGGAAATTTTGGGGGAAAATCTTAGGTATGTTTATAAGTCTTTCTTTTGAGAGTTTGGTGGATTAATCATCAAAAAAAGGCCCTGTTCCTGGCTTTGTGATAGTTTCTTCAAGGTGTGTGTGTGTGTGTGTGTGTGTGTGTGTGTGTTTGTGTGTGTGTGTTTGTGTGTGTGTGTTTGTGTGTGTGTGTTTGTGTGTGTGTGTTTGTGTGTGTATATATAATCCTGTGCATGTGTGTGGTATGTGAGTCCACACGTGGAAATGAAGAGGCCACATAAGATACTGAATGTCTTCTATTACTCTCTACCTTATTACCTTAAGACATGGTTTTCATTGAACTAGAAGCTCACCCTTTCAGCTACCTGGCTGGCCAATGAATTCTCAGGATCTGTGTGTCTGCTCCCCAGTGGTAGGATTAGAGGCACTGTCAGCCATGCCTGGCTTTTATGTAGATGATGGAGATTCAGACTCGGTTTTTGCTGTTTATAGTTTCGTTACCTTTCCCACCAAGCTACATCCCAAGCACCAATAAAATCGTTTTTAATATAAACACATTAGCTAATCATTTTGATTGCTAGTCATGAATATACAACACATTTACCATGTACTTCTCTGCAAGGTGTCTTTTGTGTCTGTGTACAGACGCTAAAATAAACATTAATAGAAGCCTGTTCTTAAGCCACTAGTGTTTGGATACTGTAGCTCTAAATAAAATGTATCTTAAGTGATTTTTAGAGCTTGGGACCATTTGGATAACTGGAGATTCTGAACTTCAGGCTGAAGGCTTAAAGCACTCCTGGCTACATCCATATGTTTATTAGCATTGTATAAAATTGCAATAAAAGATCCGAGAAACCTCTTGAATAATGTTATCATTTTCAGCCTTAAAGTTTCATTCTTGCATTTTTATTGAATTATTTTGCATATGATCTATTCCACTGTGAGAGAGGCACCTATAATCTTGGATATGATTTCAAAATTTTTAAAAATTATATTTATTTTCACACTTAGGATTGCTTTCTTTTTGGTTATTTTACCTTTTGCCCCTCTAAGATCATATACTTTATATACATTTATTAGAGATTTATGTGATATATATATTACTTGTTCTGTTATCTTAAATTCAACAATCAGCCCAAACCTAACCGAAAATTTTCCCAAATGTCAGTTTTGAGTAAGGAGTCTAGGATTAGGCCAGTTTGTATCAATCTATAAGTCACCCTTATTAACCCTAGTATAACATTTCTGTTTGCTTTTAACCTTAATATGGCACCAGATGTGAACAATTAAATAAAATATAACCTTGTTTATCAAGTAACCACCTGTCTTTACCATAGTCTTGACTGGTATGGTGCACCGGGATGGAAATTTCAGTTGGAGTACTTCTCCCTTACCATCTTGGACACTAGCTCCTCACTGTTCCTCCTTAGCACCATTGGAAGATTGCCTGATGAGAGGGCGAAACTCCCAGCACATGTCGCCATTTAACTGCTGTCCACAGATAAATATGGCGCCACTAAAGCAATTATTCGAATTAGAGGCCTTGTGCAAAGTGTATCCTTAGAGTGTAACCATGTCTGAAACAATGAAGACTTTTCTTTTGATTGTGCAGACTTCGAGTCTTGGCATTGCAGACTAATAACGGGAAGGAGATCTGTGTGTTTATCCAGAACGGGGCATACGGCTCGTTTTATTTGTGAAGATTCCATGGGGCTACATATTTTTTATGATATGTATGATTTCATATATTCTGATTATAAAATTATGCTCTTTAGTATATGTTCACTGTAAAATGATGTATTTCAATCCAACATTTACATTTGCTTATATTCATTTCACCCCACTACTGCTCTTCTCTCCCTTCCCACTCTTGAAAATCTCTTTCCTTTTCTCCAATATTCCCCATTCATTCCATATGATATTGTGTACATAACCTTAAATATGTATTGCACATAAACTAAATTATACATATGAGAGAATGCAACTGATATTTCTTGTTTGTTTGGAGTCTGGCCTATTTTGCTTAACTAAATAATATCTAAAGTTGCATCTCCTTTCCTTCAAATGACTTCAAATGACTCTTCCTTACCGAATAAAACACCATTGTGTCTAGATACTACATCCATCTTCTAGTAGACAGGGAAATGGGTTCAATAATGTAGCTGTTGCTAATTGTGGCACAGCAAACATGAGTGCACATGCCTATTGTGGGTTAACTTAGACTCCTTCTCAGGTGTGTTCTCAGGGTGGGTATAGCGGGATCTACTCTTTAGTTATTTTTTTTAATTTTACAAATTGTATACAATATATGTTGGTCATGTTTGCCTCCCCTCCAACTCTTCCCATAACCCCCCACCTCCCTGCTCACCCAACTTCTTGTTCTCTCTCTGTTTTGAAGAGCTCCCCATGCCTGCTCCCTTCCACTCCACTGATTACTGCAATAGCTACATTAGTTAAAGCTTTGCTTAGAAAACCATTTCAACAATACCAAAGTGGTGGAATTCATTCCTATACTGAAATAACACAGCACATTGGTGACAGTTATTCTAGCGTAGGGAAAAGCTCTCACACAGAAGAGGGTCAGTGCGTCAAGGAATGAAGGCATCAGATCACATACTCCATCCACTGTGTGTACGCAAGGATGAACAGACTCGACAGAAGAAAAGCTGGTGAACTAGGCAGTAGCAATTATTTCATGGATTATACAACTGTGTAAAGTGTATGAATGAGTTTGTCCCTTTCCTTATAGAAACAAAACAAAGCATATACCCCTTCCTTTCACCTTGACTTAAATTATTTTTACATTTTCATGGGTTGATTGCAAATGTAATTTCTAGGTGCTTCAAAGTAGAAGAAAATTTTCTTTCTCTGGCCATGAATTGCTTTACTGTGTAATGTGTGTTAAGTACTGATTTTGAAAATCGGTCTTCTTTTGAAGGGGTTTTTAGCAACTGATAATTTAGTAGTACTATATCATAAGCTACTATTGATTGGTTACATTACATTTAGTTATTGTTGTCATTATAGTTTATTTTAAAATCATATACCTTGAAGACTTTTAAAATCAAGATCAAAGAATAAAGTAATAATGAAGACCAAGGAGATCTATACATTGCCAGTTCATTATTACACAAATTGCTAAGACAAAAAATAGTTATCCTGATTTTAAGGTCACCTCTGGCAGTTTTCACACATAGCAAAACGTTTGGCCTTGTGTAACTCTGATATCTCTTTAAAATGTTCGTTCTATTTTATTTCTATTTCATCAAATATATTTTTTCCATTTTGGGGATAGAATGATGTTTAGTTTATGATCATCCTGACTCTGTCTCCAAATTGTCTTCAGCAAAAGTCGGAGTCATCATGACCTACTAACAACATTTAAAAAAAATACAATTTCCTGTGTATATGTAAGGTATGTTCCATGGAGGTTTGGAATACAAATAGACATTAAAAGTCTAGTATCTGGTCTCATAGTTTCACATTGCCATGCATATTTTTTGCTGTTTTACTTCTTGTAATTGTGTGTGTGTGTGTGTGTGGCAAATTTTATTTTGAATAGTCTGCTGAGTACAGTATCTAAAGCCAGATGCTGGAGACACAGATACAAAGGAGACTTTCTTAGTCCTTTCCCTGAAGGCTTACAGTCCCCTGGGGAACATGGGCAGGTAAACAATGACAGAGATCCTGCCACCTGGGAACATCTAGAGCACCCAGGAAAGACATCTGACCTGGACTATGGAAGGAAGACTTGGTCAGGAGGAGAGGAGACATCAGCTGGGTCTTTGCTTGCAGTGCGCTAACTCCTCCTATGGTGGTTCCACATTTGCTGCTGGCCCCAATCCTTTCCTTCAGGCTTCAGGCTTCTCTCTCATCTAACTGTCCCTGGTGATCTCAGTTTTCCAGGCAGCAAACACGTCGTCTCAGCTTTGTCTTATCACCTCCTCTGGCTCAGATGTTTTTTTGAAACTTTAATCTCTCTTCCATGGAAACATTTTAAATGCCTGTCACTTTTGCCAGAAAATAATGCACTAAGCCTATTTTATATCCTATATACATCACAATGTCTACACAACTTCTTGATGCCATTTAAAACTTATTAAACCTCCCAAGATAGTTTCATGATTGTTTTATTTGCATGGTTTATCATGTTCATCAAGAGTTAAATAGGTATTTGGTTCAACTGTGGAAACGCTGCAGAAGCATCCTCTGAATTCCTATCAAATGGCTTCTAAACACACGTCTATAGTGTCACCCACCAACGACTTAAAATGCTATATAAACACACTTCTACAGTACAACCAGCAACTTAACAATGGTGTATAAACACACTTTTATAGTCCAAGCCAGCAGCTACTAATAATGGTGTATAAACACACTTCTACAGTACAACGAGAAACCTTACAATGGTGTATAAACACACTTCTACAGTACAACGAGAAACCTTGCAATGGTGTATAAACACACTTCTACAGTACAACCAGAAACCTTGCAATGGTGTATAAACACACTTCTACAGTGCAAACCACCAGGAACCTAACAATGGTGTATAAACACACTTCTACAGTACAGTACAAACAGCAACCTTGCAATGATGAATACACTTCCACAGTAACTCCAGCAACCTAGCAACGGTCTATAAACACACTTCTACAGTACAAGCCGCCAGCAAACTAACAATGGTGTATAAACACACTTCCATAGAGCAAACCACCAGCAACCTAGCAAGAATTTTCCTTTCCATGTGGAAAGCTTAAAAAGAAAAAGACATCAGGTTAACATTAATGTTAAAATATTTATAATCTAATGTTCATTTCAGAGAAGCAAAGTGCCAAACACAGGCTCCTTTAGTCAATAATGCCCATCCTAATGTAGTAGAGAGAAGGTCTTGTGAGCCTCATTCATATTCATGCTCAGCCTCACCACTTTTATTACCTCTGAGATCCTCAGCAGGTCACCTAACTTGCCCTAGCGCCGGTTACCTCATATAGAAATATAAAATTTTGATGATAATCTCTAATGTGCTTTTCTTGTCTAAAATAGTCATTTAAGTCATTCTGACTTTCTGAAGTTTTTAAAATATCAGAATTTGTTTTCAGTAAAAGTAATGGTGCTGATAAATATTTAATAAAATGGTATTACTTTATAATAAAACCATTTTTGAAAATAAAAAAAATCTATAAATTTTATTATTTGGAACAAAATAGAAAATGCATATTTTGATATTAATTATCCAGCCCCCCTTTTTTTATAAGAAAATTCCTGGTAACCAGTCTCCTATGGGTTGGATATGGTTTGTTCTGGAAAAATTTATATACCATCGCCTCTCTCGCCAATAGGGTGGTGTATGAAATGGCAAAACCATTAAGAGATGCAAATAGCGACTACGTCACTGCATCTGTTCTTAGGAAAGATTACTTGGCAGGATCCCTCTGCCTTTATGAGTAAGTTATAATATAGCTCCTACCTGCCATTCCAGCCCTCAGGATGACAATTTTGGGGCTGACCAGCACTGAAGAATAGTGAGAGAGACAAGAGTAGATTACCGTAACAAGAGCAAACGTGATCCCTGACTCCCAGACCTCATTTTTCTTACTGCATCTCTTCCATGTGTTTCCAATGTCACTCCTACCGCACTGCGCTGTCTTGATCCAGCCCAGGAGGGGAGCGCTAGATACTGAATTGATGGGACCAGCTTATCTTAAAACTTCAGTATCTAAAGGTATAAGCTCCATGAACAGCTTTTTTTTTTTTAACATTCCTAGGCAAGTACTTTGTTGTGGTCAAAGGCTAATAATTTAAAAAAAATTGGGAAACTACATTGTCTAGCTTTCCTCATGAGTGAAGATGAATTTATCTCAGGCTAGAGGAATGTGAGAATTACATAGAATGTCATACAATGCCTGAAAAAGGAGAAGGTAACACCCCACCTCAAATTTAAGTGTTAGTCCTCTGATAATGATGTTGGACTGTGAGATAACTGTCAGGTTGGAGAACAAGTCAAACAAATTATTTGGGTCCTCGGTGACTGCACTGTCACTCAAATTCAAACTCATCAACCCATTGTAGATATCCACTGAAGCATTTATTGAGTGCCTGTGTAAATTGCTCTCCAATTAGTCAGGAGAAAGGTGAACAAATAAATGGAAACACTTAAAAACAAACTATACTTTGAGCGAGGAGATTTAATAAATGTTTTTTGTTCTGTGCATGTAGTGCTGGAGAAGGAGCCGAGAGTGTTGCGTGTGCTGGACAAGCATTCATCGCTAGTTACTTAATACTTTACTTGACAGTTTCCTGCATTTCTACAACAAGCTTTAGTTATTTTAACACTATCATTCTCTCACCTCCAACCATCACCCACTGAGACACTTCTTCCCAGCAAGTCCCTCTCCCACTGTCATGTCTTATTTGTACATTGCCCTCACAAATAAGTTTAATTAGCATTGACTAAGCCTGAGTGGGAGGTCATGCATTGTAGAAAAGCAATCCTCTCAGAGGCTACACAGCTGACAAAAAATGACAGGCACTTCCCCAGTAGCCATTAACTGCCAGTAGTCCCTTGGGAGGGGTGTGGTCTCATGGTCTCCTCTCTTATTCTTGATGAATGTTGATTGATCTAGTCATGTTCAGGTCTATGCAGATATTCACTGTTGCAATGAATTCATGTCTGCAATGGCCGTGTCATGCCCAGAAGACTTCTTTTTGCTGTATTTCTCCCTATCCTCTGGCTCTTACATTCTTTCCACCCACTCTTCAGCAATGTTCTCACTGACTAGGAGTGAATGATACAGCTGTTCCATTTAGGGCTCGGAATGCCACCATCAATTGTTCTCTGCCCTTTATGGTATTTTAATAAGCTTTTAAAATAGAGGGATAGAAAACAATCCCATATTAAAACAACTTTAATATTATCATAAGTCATGAAAGGACCATAACTTTGGCACTACATAAAGGAAGCCCAAAGGCACACCAAAAGAGCAATAATTCTACTTGGAAGAGCATCAATGAATTATACCTATGAACCTGGAGGTAGTCTGCCTTATCCCCAAACTCCTCCCAACTATATGCTCTCTTTGTAGCCCAGGCAAGCTTCAAACTCATGCACATTCTTCCTGGGCCCCCATCTTCTCTTCACTGAGTACTAAGTCCTGGAATTTTAAGTATGTACTATCACCCCCTGCTAAAAGTACCAATTAACTAACACCCACATAGCATATATAGACAGTAGTCAATTTTTCATATATATAAACATTAAAGCAAATGATCTTCTTAACTGTCACTTTCTATTTGTCTCGCATGTGTTGGTTAATCTTGATTGTCAACTTGATGAGGTTTAGACTCACCAAAAACTAAACTCTAGGTATCTCTGTCGAGAACCTGTTAGATCAGGTCACTTGTGGTGTGGATCCCCAGTATTAATATAGATGATACTATTTCACAAGCTGGGGACCAAGCCTGAATAAAAAGGAGAAGACAAACTGAGAACAAGCATTCATCACTGTTTGCTTCCTGGATGTAGTGGCCACAAGATGACCAGCCACTTCCTGTTCCTACCATTTTCCCTTCCCTGCCACCATGGATGGATATGGATCACCCGGAATTGTCAACCAAAATCAATTTACTAAGTTGCTTTTGCCAGGTATTTTGTCACAGCAGTAAAATAAATAATGTACCACTTAAATCTTTTTTATGGCCTAGAGATGAAAATCCAAATATTCTAAGACTACATTAATTACTCCCTACTGAGGCTCAATGGCTATTAACCATCTTGATTTAATATGCAAATCTCAGCCGCAATTTCAAACTCATTGTTCTGATGGGAACAATGCTCAATAAAGTTTGCATGTAAATTACTCATCAGCCTTTTTAGATAAGAAGATCTTTTAGAGTTCACCATACATCTTAAAAGGAAAACACTACACCATGTTGTAAGAGCCTTTATGATTTCCAATGGTCAAATGTAAGTTAGAGAATCAACTATTTCCTTACAGAGTCCATCTCAAGCATGGATGATCTTGCTTCATGTTCATTCTAAGATCTGTCATTTGGTATCAGAGTATTTTAAAGGGTACAACAATTAAATCCTTCAATGGGGCACAGATGCAACATATGAAGCTTTCATTTGGGAACCAACAGAAAGAAAATACTGGTGAAAGTTCTGGAAAAGTTCAAAAACTTTTGATCACAACAAGTAATGAAAACTCTTCTTAGGGGTAATGCTTACTAATATTCTTCATTCTGTCTTCATAGTTTACGTTGGTTTTTGCCAGTGATATCAAATCTATACTTTACAACACAATAATCCCACCAGAAACCACTTCAGTACTTAATGGGTACTTAAAAGAAATTGGAGTCAACCTTTTCAGTCCACTTTGCCAGAAACAGGTGTCATTTAGAGGGTTAGTTAGACGCTTTGTCTTAGCTAAGTGTGTCATAGGTAATCAGTGTAGAAAAATATGTAAATATAACACCAGGAGAGGAATTTCTCTGTGTATAAAAGCTTATAGCAAGGAGTCCATGGCCTGGAATATTTATTTATCATGAAGGTCTTGGCATCTGAATCACTGAAGATTTTCCTGGGTAGGAAAAATGATTCATTTGGCTTTATTCAACAGACCTGAGTTTAGAAATTCAATCAGTGACTAACTTGTTTGGAGAGCTGTTCTTGTAATTAAATAAAACAATCCCTAGAAATTTAATCAAATAATGCCTGCCCATCAGGAATCTAGAAGCCACACTTAGACGGTTTGTTTAAGCCAAATCTCTGGCTCACTGCTCTTTAAAAATCTAATTTAACATGACAGGGTAGTTGTTCTTAACTTCCCTAAGGGCATGGGCAAGTAATCACAAACCCTCTGATATCTAGGTGGCATAGAAAAGACTCGTTACCTACGTAATACCCTTCTAGTGACAGTGACGTAATCTCTAAGTGACATCTTCCTCACTTTAATTGAAAACTATGTGAGAGGAGGAGGAACGACACAAAGTCTTTGAGGACACATCCACTTAGACTTATGTTAAAGAGTACCCCATATATATGGCCTCATATCGTCATATGCTCCTGTCACTAAGTGCATTGACTTTAGGAAGATTTATGAGAAGGTACAACCTGTGAATTTTCACACAAAAGCATGGAGATTAAAATGAACAATTTACTAACAAGAAAGCATTGAGTTCGTTGTACCTAAACTAGTCCCTGCCCCACATGGCTCTTCATCCTAAAGCCTAGCATTGCAAAGAACAGTTAGTAGCGTAAAACTCAACTTTTAACTAGCTGGAGACAGCTCAATGGCAGAGCACTTGCCTAAGGCCTGCAAGCCCTTGGGTTTTATCTTTAGCACTGCTAAAAGTCAAAATACAAACTGTAACAAGAAAGTACCTTAACACAATAGGTCAAAATTTAAATTAGATGATGTCTGTGAAATAAAATGATAGAAAAAAATCAAAGGGGAACCTAGGTATATAAATATACATGGTGTTCCCCCAGCATTCTCTGAAATTGAAGCCTACTGTGTAGGGAGGCTGGAGGCTACAACTGGAGGATCAGAAGTTCAACACTGATTCCGCACCAGATGTGTAAATGTCCACAGCCATGTAACCTCTCAATTGCTCAGGAGCTCTGCAGCCCATGGCTTGCCTGGATGACTTCTTGGAAAAGAAGGCAAATGATCAGCCCTGGCAGCCCAGTCTCAGTGATCCTCCTGTTTCTCCCTTCCTGTGTTGGTATTATAAGCATACGCCATCATACCCAACTTTCAAAAATGTGGTTTCTAGAGAATCAAACTTGCGTCCCTGTGCTTGCAAGGCACTTTATCAATTGAGCTACAGTTCCAGTCCATAGGGGTCTTCTCTGAAGCCTCTCCTCCCTTTACCGCACTCTTAACAGTGACCAGCTGCTCTTTCAGGGTACTGCATTTTCTATAGTCTCAACATCCAGCTGCTCTTTCAGGGTACTGCATTTTCTATAGCCTCAACATCCAGGTGCTTTGTATTCATCAAGTAAAATGAACTTTGCTGTTTTAAATTTTTTTAAAAGAATGAATTCAGCCATTCTTTGTCATTCTATAATATCATAGCTGTAGAAATAGAAAACACTTCAAAAACTTGTCCCTGTGATGAAAATGAAGACAAAATGTTCTAAATAATATGAAGGAACAAAAACAGACTTGGGGATTTTTCAAATTAAAATGATTTACTTAAAGAAAATATGGTTTACAATTGGCTGCAAGAGGTTTTTTTCTTCCAAGACTTGTCTCTAAACATTTGCTTGTTACACAAGTAAAGGTGTTTTCATTGATCCTTCTGGTTCAATCTGAATTTCTCTCTTTTTACCATTGCTGACTTCCTTTTTTATACTGTAAAAATAAAATTTCTGGTTATATACATGCATTTTTCGATATGCTCCTGTTTATCCAGAATTACCAGCTGTGTTGTTGTTATTTTTCTAATAGTCTTTTTGTTATTTGATGACATTGCTATATTACTACATTGTCTCTGGAATTATTTCCATGGGTAACACTTCATAATTAATTTGCCTTTTTATGAAAGCAACTAAAATTTTGAAAATTGAACATGGAAAATAAGATTTTTTTATTATTCATGCATGTGGTAGAATGTCATTTGTAGAGAAAAACAAAAACTTTTAACAAAAATGAGAATTACTACTTATATAGAACATAACGTTCTTTTAGCTTATCATTTTCATAGCTTCTTCATAGATAGCAATGTTCTTGAAAGGTAAAATGAATAGACACCTCATGTACTTAAAACATGTCAACATCAGGCTTTGAAATTTATAGCATTCATTGTTGACCAGTCATATTTATAGTGTTCATTGCTGACCAGCAAGTCCTGTCCTAGTAAAAACAAAGCTCAGATTTGAGGTCAAGTTTGAATTTGGAGCTTCAGTGGCTTGTGTCTACCACTCCATACTACTTAAGATGAAATAATTAGAAACATCAGAAATATAGTTGAGACAGAAAGAAAAAAAGAGAAGGAATGAAGGAAGAAAAGAAGGAAGGAAGGAAGGGAGGGAGGGAGGGAGGGAGGGAGAGAGAAAGAAAGAAAAGAAAAGAAAGGAAGGAAGAAAGATAAAAAGAAAAGAAAGCACCAACTCACCAGTGTATGTATACATAAATATCTATTTGAGTGTCTTCAGTTGAAGATTCTACAGAGGAACAAGGTAAAAACTCCAGGGAACATACCCGCCCTGGTTTGTGAATGAAGTCTTAGCTCATAGTTGCTATGGGAAAAATTGTAGGTCCAATTACAAAAAAGTCTAGAAGGTTTCCTATAATTAGTGGCTGCTGCACTGCTTTGGTTTATGATACAATGCAGAGAGGAGGGGAGGGGAGAACACAGGCAGGAGCTGCTGTTTCCTTCCCTTATTATTGTCTTTTCCACTAATAGTGTGGGTCTCAAGGAAGCTGAGCCATAATCATTCCATCAATAACATTAACTTGTCATTTCAGTCAGGAACTGTGAGGACAGGCTAGGCCTTAGCACTGCCAATACTAGGACCTATTGCATTGCTTTGTAAACATACCTCCAGTGTAACAAGACCAAGGAACAGGAAATGTCTCAGACATGCACTCCAATGTGCGTCATAAAAATTTATCAGATAATAACAGAGTAATAGCTGTGTTCTTTGCTGTTCCAAAGTCATTTGTTGTTGATATTGTACCTGACATTGGAAAGCAATGATGTCTTTCAAGTACAAAAGAAAAATATATAAAGAGATGCACACATTCATAAGTCCATGTAGTACTAATATTTCACTGCCCTTATTTTAAAGTCATGCTGAACTATCAAATTATCTCATGTTTTTGTGAGAAACAAAAGCCCCTTCAATTAATAGTGATAGTATTCTGTTTCGTCAATGTCATAGAGACATGTTCTGTTGCATTTACTTTTTGCACAAGATTGACTGTAACTATTATTCTATAGTCATGATGGATTAGTGCAATTAGTTTTCTGGCATTTGCTGGCGATGATAATAATCATATGGCCACATTTCCAGTCCTTGCCATTAAGTCTCAAACTTCATAACTTTAATTATACTATCATGCATTTAAAAGTCTATTTGTGTCAGTGAAAATTTCATACTTAGCATGCCCTAATAGATTCTCTAAATTAAGACTCAATAGTACAAATAGTAGTTATTTATTCAAAATGCCCAAAATGGAAAAATTTAAAGACAACCTGTAGAAATTAAACTGTTCTATACCTCATCTGAGGTATGAAATTTTAACTATGGATACCATAGACTGTGCTTTCAAATATTTAAACACTATTTATAGGTTTAGCTAATGAGTCAATCACCAAACTATAGAGAAAATGTCGTTTGTATATATCTGTATGTACAGATGAACTGTTTCTTTACACTGCAAAAATGATTTTGCAAACAGAGAGCAATGGATTTTACAATTCACATTTTCAACATAATATTAATTAATTTTGATATTCTCCTGAATAAACATTGTGGCGTATATAAAACTGATTAAGTAACATAGTGCAGATGAAAAAAGCTTATTTAAGTTCAATGATTATAAGCTAAATTTTGTTGTTGAAGTAAAAAAATTCCATATAATTTTTGTCATCTACTTCCATCATTTTATAGAACAAAAGTACAGTTTTATGGCAACTCAATTAGATTTCTAAATGATGCTTTATTATGAAAAGAAACAAGGCACTTAGCCATCACAAGTGCCACAATCCTAAGCCACTTTACATACGTTGATGTTTCTAATTTTTTTAGATTTATTTATTTTATATGCATGAATATTTTTCCTGCATGAGTTTATGTGCACCATGTGGATGTCTTGTGGCCACTGAGATCAGAAGAAGGCATTAAATCCCCTGAAGCTGAAGTAATGGATGGTTGCAGTCTTCCATGTAGGTGCTGGGAATTGAACCTGGGTCCTCTGCAAAGGCAACAATACTCTACACTGCTGAGCCATCTCTCCATCTAACACATCTCTCCAATGTTTTATATAACTAGAAATATCTGTGTTTTAAATACAAATTTCTGATTTGTATAAAATATCTGTCAGATGGGTGTTCTGGAAATGAAAAACAATTTCTTATTTTTCAAGGATTTCTCCATTTATGTGAAACTCACTTTAGAGGAGGTCTTTGAGTTGGAGGAATACAATACAGCGTTAGCCATTGTGAAACAGACAGGCCTTTCCTTGCTTTTTCACTCTCTCATTTCCTGGTCATGTGAGGCAGCATGTCTTTATATCCTTAAACCCCAGATTCTTCTAAAGGGAAGATGACAGAAGTGCCCATCTTCTCTAGCTGTTTTTATGTTTATTCAGTCAATGGTATATATTAATATTCTACTTACCTATAGAAGCTATATGGCATAAATAATTGATGGACTCCAGATATCCTCAACATGTAGAAAACTTCAAAATGCTGCCAAGCCTATGCTTGTGAGAGACAACTAGGTAGGGTCCTGGAGAAAAGTCTAGAATAGTGGCTCTCACCCTTCCTAATACTGTGACCCTTTAATACAGTTCCTTGGGTTGTGGTGACCCCCAATCATAGTATTATTTTCATTGCTACTTTATAACTGCAATTTTGCTACTGCTATGAATGATAATGTAAATGAATCTATGCTTTCTTATGGTCTTAGGTGACCCCTGTGAAAGGGTTGTAGAACCCTAAAGGGGTCAAGACCCACAGGTTGAGAACGACTGGTCTAGAAGACCATGAATCCATGGAGAAAATGACATATGTCCCTTTAGCCATCTGTCCTATGTATTATCTCCAGCAACATCTTGTGCCAGTTGGCCAATCTAGCATGGCACAGAGAAGTAGTTAGCTGAAAAAAAACGATTGTCCTTACCACATTACTCAGAATAAATGAACATATTTTTGTAATCCTTTTAATGTTATAAGGCTCTTTAGTAATTATTATTTGGTTTGAAGCTAATAACAACAAGCTGCTAAAGAACAGATACAAACTGTCACCTAGGAATTAGCACAAATGTGAAATTTAAGAAACTATAAAATAAAACCCAGGGGTGAGATGGTCTCTTACAATGTTGAAGACTCACAATTCCTTATATTGTTTAGAACAGTCTTCTTGCTGTTCGAGATTAAAGATCTTCAAACTTAATTTTCTTGTGCTTGTTCAAAATTAACACAAATGTAAAGATGTATCTCAGCTACATAAAGGGTCTTCACATCAACGCTTCATCACTGCAAGTCAGATCTTGGGTAACAGGTGAAACTGGAATTCTTGTTACTTTGATTTCTTTCTCTGCTAAAAATATGTGATTTATTTTAAATCTCCTTTTAGTGACGTTTTTCATGTGTGATTTCTGAAAATCTCTTTAAAATTCTTTGCATAATCTCACAAATATAAACAAGCTGGGAGATGGAAATTTCTGTCACTGATGTCATAGCTGTGTTTATGACAAGAAACTCCCAAATCTGTGGGAGGAGAAGGTCACTAAACCCAATTTCTCTGCGCTGGATGCGGAGCAGAGGCTCTCGGATGACAGCATTTGAGTCATGGCCTTTGTTACCTTGGTTAGCATTTTCCTTTTCTTCCAGGCACCAAAAGCAAGCTTTGACCACATTTCAAACCTCATAGCATTGACAAATTAGATTCCAGTTGATTCTATTGTGAATATGCCCCAATTATTATGAGAGCTAAAATATCACAGTCTCTATGTACGACATCTAGAGCAATAGAGACTTAAACTCTTCATACATGTAGTCGAACAGCAGAACATAGAATAAGTACTTTAATTGTGTGCATCCTGAAATTCTTCCACAGACTATATGGTTTAAAGACATATCTAGGGCTGGGTGTGATACTCTCCAGTTTAAGTCCTAGCCCTCTAGGTGCAGAAGCAGGAGGCTTTCTGTGAGTTTCATGTCAGCTTTGAGAACATAAAGAGTTCTACACAGTGAGAACCTATTGTGAAGAAAAAGAGATATGTTTAAGGAATTTTATGACTGTGTTGTGACTGTCTTGTGGTGATGTGCATATAAAGTTAGCCAGTAAAAAGGAACCTTGACCAAGCTGTCAAGACCACAAGGAGAGTGTGTTGGGTTGAGGGAGCAAGTCCTGTAGGTTCAGACATTTGACTGCTTGGTTCCCAGTTGATGGACTGTTGGGAGGAAATAGGAGGTGTGGCCTTCTTTGGTAGGTATAGTCTTGTTGGAGTAGGTGTGTTGCTGGGAGGGAGGGAATTTTGAATTTTCTAAAGCCCACAGCAGTCTCTGTCTCTCCCTCTGCCTGCTGCCTGAGGATCAGGATGTAAAGCTCTTGGCTCCTTCTCAGGAACCATGCTGGTTAGTCTACTGCCATGCTCACCGCCATGATGATAGACTAGATCTCTGAAACTGTAGGCCAACCCCAACTAAATTATTTCTTTTATAAGAGCTGCTTGGTCATGATGTTTCTTCACAGCAATAGACCACTAATTAAGACATGGGATTACGAGTATGAGCCACACTACCTGCCTCATTAGTTTTATTTTCAACAGCTACCAAATCTTCCTCCATCACAAAAGTGGATGATGTCTATTCAGTGTCTTTTGATTCTTATCTTATAAGAATATTTTCTAATGTTAAATATGACCTCTTGTTAGAAAAAAATCATGTATAATATAAGCATAAAATTTTATGCTACTCAGCAGCACTGAGCCAGTCCCACAGCCCCAGCATCATGACTGAGTCCTGTGAAGGTTGCACTAAGTCACTATCCAGCAATCTCAGGAAGATCTACACTGTGAGCCTTGTTCCTGAAATTTGTGGAATGAGGAACTTTTGCCATCTGCCTTGAAAATTACCAAACAGAAAACACAGCCCTACAAGATAGATGATAGAAGATATCTCATATTTCTGCATCTCAAGACCTTTGCAGTAAACTATGCCACATTAGAGGCAATTTGTGTCCCTGCTTTGTAAAGAAAAAAAAAACAGGAAATGCAAAATAAGTGATGAGCTACCTCCTAACCTTTCTCCTGCCCCAGTCAGTATCTCCTGCCTTCATTGGAGGACATTTCAAAACTGAAGAGCACATTGAGAGACTCTTCTCATCACCCGGGATTCAGATTCATTTCAGAGTTTAATAGTAAAGGTCTTTCCTGCCACGGACCATGTTTTCCTTCCCACCGTGCATCCATCATGACTTGGCATTTCTCATGGAGCATCCTGTATCGCCTCTGGAAAACTAAATACCTTTTATTCACCTCAGCAAAGTTCTAGGGTGTGCTAATGCTATTAATGATATAAAATAATCCAGTGACACGCAGCTGAAACTATGTTAGACGCTATGAAGTCTATCCTGCTTGAAATATATCATGACATGAAAATGGCCTCTGGAGGCATTTCTCCTAATGAAGGTGAGATGCTCGCCCAGGCTGGAAAAAAAATCAACACTGGCTTGTGAAAGATATTGTTCGGCTGCTACCCTGACAACAAAGCCAAGCATATTAGTGACCTAAGGGACTGCAGAGGCATCCATTATTATTTGACACCTAAAGTAGCTGGAAAGGTACTAAACATCATGCAGATGCAGAGACGAACCATTTTTCTTTCAGTAGCATGGATTTAGCTTGGGAATCCAGCTCTCTGAAAAGACATGGAAACAAAAGGTATCATAACAATGCACACTGTCTTTAATAATATGTTGAAAGTCCAACAGAGGAGAAATTTGAACATGAAATATAGGAAAATGATCTCTGCATCACATTTATTGTCATTGTTTTAATATTACTAGGGCTCAAACCCAGGGCCTTGCCCATACCAGCCAAGAATTCTATCCCTGGGTTACACTCCAGTCCTTGTATAAAAGTTTTGAGATCAAACTATTTGCTTCCACCTCAGGTAGAACTCTGTCTGAAAAACTGAGTGTTTTAAATTAAAAATTGAATGAGGAATGTTAAGTAGGCCAGAGTCATCATGTGTCTCTCTCACTTTTCTTCATACCAATGTGATGTCATTGGTATGGCACACTTTACAAAGTTTGCATGATCATGACGAATTGAGAACATAAGGTATTTCAGTACTGCTAAATGATCTTAGTGTTCAGGTCATATTCTTCCCTGCATTTCTATCTCTTGAGCCATACCCAGAGCCCCTTCTTTAATCTCCTCTAGGACCTTTCACTTTTAGACGTCTGTAGTTTCCACATAAACTTCCACCTCATGGATCAAAATAAAACATGTCTCAAATCAAGAAACTTCTTAAAAGAACAGATGAGAGTAATGTTATGCTATTGTGCTATGTTCAGGGGTTCACAAATAATTGCTTTCAGAAAGTCTTTGACACCCAGACAGACTTTTTCAAGTAGGCAATCATTCCAGATCCTAGAGTCTGGGAGCCTGGTCACAAGTGGCTTTTGTTTCTCCTGGTTTACTAACTGCTATCTCACTAGCCTATGTAACTAGCCCTCTGTTTGTATGAAAGTCCTTGAGTTCTGTGTGATTTAAAATCTCTCTGTTTCATAATCAACTAATTAATGGTGAAAGCATACCTGTGGCACTATTGGTACTATTCCATCAGATTTTCAGTGTTGTAAAACATTACAGCTTTGTGTGGAGTAATCAATACATTGCAACACTGAAAACAAATGCAGGAACTAGGGTTTGAAGTACCTGAATTGACTAATGTGTGGTCCTTCTCTAGACCTATCCTTCATATGCTCCTGGTTGGAGGGGCCAGATGCAGTCTGATCCAGAGCAAGGATAAAAGAGTCACAAGGGCATGAAAAGGAATGGACAGTTAAAAAACTAAGGGATTTTTTTCCAAACAGAATCCATGTCCTCCAGCTAATCCACATCTAAGAATTTGAATCTGCACAGTGAATTCAAAATTTTTCACAAACATATTCTATATGGACTAAGCCCTATACTTCAGCAAGTTAATAGAGACCTAAACTCAGTGAAAACTCAAAGAAAAGATACTTCTAATTTCTCAACTGGTAATCTGTGACTCTCAGGAAGCACCTCAGGGAGCAATCAATCATGAAACACAGAAAGTGAACAATATCTCACGTTATTCTGTATGTAATTCTTATTGATTGCCATATGGATTGTTTCCTACAAACCAAGAATGAAGTTATTCAATATACCCACATGAAAAGCATCTTCTTAGATGTGCCCTTGAAGTTCAGAAAGCTATATTTTTTCTTCTACTTTTACCACTCTGATTGTCAAGAGCTAGTTCTAGAAATGGTAAATACCATCCATTTCTTGGAGGCTCACGGATTCAGTTCTTATCCTTAAAGAATCCAATCACAGAGGCTTTCATTTTGGTTGTATATTAGTCCATCTCTCCTCTGAACTATCATCACAGTCTCCCAGTCCCTAAATGTCCAATCTCCTTTTCTCATATCCGTTGGATATATTTTGCTGTCAGAGTGGCAACTAGAAAAGTCAACCCGGTCACTTCTGTGTTTAAAAGTCAACAGTGGTATTCTCAGAGAGTATGGGACCAACCACAAAGGCCTTACAGCTGTTTTTTGGCCTCATTCCCAGCTATGCACTCCCACCATCCCATTCAAAACCCTGGATCCTGAGTTGTAGACTTTGGCCCAGGAGGGATTCATGGTCATCCTTCAAGATTTCATCCATGACTCCAAAGCAGTTGCTCTCACTGTGATACAAAAATTTTGTTTTCCAGTTTCTCAAAAAATTGAGAATTAATCTACCTCAAGACCCAGCTATAGCTCATCTTGGCATATACCAAATGACATACCATACTACCATAGGACACTTGCTCAACTATATTCATAGCAGTTTTATTCATAGTAGTTAGAAATTGGAAACAACTTGGTTGTCCCTCTACCAAAGAATGGATAAAGAAAATGTGGTGCATTTACACAATAGAGTACTACTCAGCTGTTAAAAAATAACATCATGAAATTTGCAAGCAAATTGATAGGACTAGAAGAATAATCCTGAGTGAGATAACCCGGACCCAGAAAGACGCACATGTTATGCACTCAGTTATAAGTGGTTATTAGCTGTAAAGAGTAATCATACAGAAATCCACAGACCCAGAGAGCCTAAATAACAGGTAGGGCTCATGGAGGGGATGCATGAGCATCCCTGGGAAGGAAAAATAGAATATATTTCACAGGTGGACTGGGGCTGGATGGAGATGGGAACAGGAGGAATCAAGTAGGGGGTAGAGGGAGGAATACTGAAACAGATGACTTAAATTGGTGGGCCTATCAGGAACAAGACAGAAACCTAGTGCAATGGAAACTGCGAGGAACTCACAAGGGTGATTCTGCTGAGGACTCCTACTAACGGGGAATATAGAACTTGAACTGTCCATCTCCTGACCAGAATTGAGACATCAAATCAGCATCAAAACCTCCAACCTACAATTTGTCCTGCCTACAAGATGTGCTGGGGTAAAGGTGGCTCAGAATTTATAAGGATGGCTAATCAATGAATGATCTAACTTGAGACCCATGCTCCAGAGGGAGCCCACACCTGATAGTGCCTGGATGGCCAAGAACCAGAGGCTCAATAGCCCAGAGACCTAGGACAGAACAAAATACGACTGGGGAAAAAAGTCAATGAAACGATTCCTAATGATATTCTTCTATACTGGTAGACTGGAGTCTAGCATCCTCATCATCAGAGAGGATTCATCCAGCAACTGAGGAAAGAAGAGCAGAGATCCACAGTCAAACATTAGAAGAGCTTTGGGAAACCTGAAGAAGGTGAGAAAGGATGGTAGGAACCAGAGGGGTCCAAGACACCACATGAACACAGTTCATGGAATCACTAACTAGGACTCATAAGGGCTAGAACTCACAGAAACTGAACTGAGAATCAGGGAGTCTTCATGGGACTAACCTAGGTCCTCTGCATACATGTATGGTTGTGAAACTGGCTATTCTTGTGGAACTCATAACAGTGGGATCAGAGGCTATATCTGCTTTTACCTGCTTTGGGACCCCTTTTCTCCTACTGGGTTGCCTTGTGCAGTCTTGATATGAGGGGATGTGCCTAGTCTTACTGTAACAATGCCATTTTGATTGATATCCCTGGAAGGCCTGCCCTTATCTGAAGAGGAAGGAGGAGTGGATCTGGGAGAGGAGGAACTGGGAAGAGAAAAGAGGAGGGAAAGAAAACTGCGGTTGGGATGTATTATCTAAGAGAAGAATAAATAGAAAAGAGAAAAACCACCACCACCACCAACAAAATAATCCTGACTTCTCTTCATCCTTTAGGCATCTAGTGAAACCTTAAATTACATGATGATATGACACAAAATGCCTAGTCAGTACACAGCTATCAATTCATCTCTCTCTAGTTCTTGCTTCATAAAGAAAGGAATATAAAAATGAGAAGTAATTCAATGCAAAGTCCACGAATGAAACAAAGAAAAAAGTCACATAAGTCAGAAACCCTTTTCTTTGTTTTTTATTTTTAATTATTTTCTACATAATTACAATTCACTGCAATTTCTGCCTTGAATCAGCTATTTTATGAGAAAATTTTCACCATCTTGTAACTTAAAAATGCTACTTCTAATGGCAGAGAAAGTTGGATACTACCAATAGGGAAGAGTAAAACCCCATCTATATATGACAAATCAGGACTTCATTTTATGAAAAACTATGCAGACAACTGGGGCAGTACAATACAGGCCTATGGTGCCCGTATTTATGGAAATATTTTAGGTTGGCATGGTAGAACGTACCAATAACCACAACTCTCGGGAAGCTGAGATAGAGGACAGAAGACTTGAATTCAGCTTGTGTTGCCCCTATACAAAGATATTCTTCCAAATATGAAAGAGAAACTTGCAAATTGGCATGACCAGTCTGCTTTCCATCTCAGTCAAGATCTTTCCTATTCTCAGATCTTGTTTTCTATAAAACCCACTACTCCACCAGCTAAAACATCACAGCTTATAAAATTCTTATAAAATCATAGTTTCAGCTACGTTACTTGCAAGGTTCCTTGTAGTATAAAGTAAAGTGCTCTATCTCTTATCTAGATATAAACTGTAAGGGACTCATTTGATATTATTATGTAAGCAGAGAGATTATCAGGTAGGCCTCCCTCTGGACATGCCATTTGAATCATCGAGGCTATCAGATAGACCAGCCTCCTGCCCCTGTGCTGTGCTTGGTTCTGGGAAAGGAAGCATCACTACAGCTGATTCAGAAGACAGCAGAGGCAGATCTCAGCGGTCTACCCCTTCATGACTGAGAAACTAAGAATGTGCACATTGGATAATACAGGGAAGTGTTTTGTTCAGAAGAAACGGATTGCTCTGCATGAGGGTACTCCCTAGGAAGTTACAAATAAAACAGTTTAGTGATGATACTTTCAGTAATTTATTATCTTCTGAGACACCAGATTGAGTTGTCTGGAATTTGTCTTGAATAAAGGTATAGAACTATATATAATGAGTACACTTTTGAACATGCTGGGATTGTCTCTGATTCCAAACCGGCAAACATATTCTCTGTCAGTCATCTTCCAAATGTTTGCTGATGGGCACTGGGAGGAAAAGGGTATTCATTCCAAAAAGAAATCATAAGTGCCTGTGTTACCTCTTGAGGGGGTGACTTGCAAGCGCACTAACATAAGAAGAAGAAAGGAATTACCAGGACTATAGATGCTCTTTTGATAGCGACATTTCTTTATATCTAAAAATGTTTAAACATTTTTAAGGGGCTTATTTGGAATGGTAACTAATTTATATTGGACAATCTTTTATTTTTAAAATCAGACATTTAAGATATGCATTTATGCATATGCTTTTTAAAAGTCCAATTTTTGGACACAAAGGTTTTCAGGGTAAACATTTAATAAAATGACTTGAAATATCGAAGTGCCCAAGCCATAAAGAGCAATAAAGCCAATCTAGGTGTGTCTGTATGTCTTTAGGATCCTAGCACCTAGGAGACAGGAGCAAGAGGACCAGTGGTCTAATACCAGCCTCAGCTACATCATGTTTGAGTGCAGCCTGGGCAACATGAGATCCTACCTTAAAACACAACCCAAAAACAAAACAACAATAATTCAAAGCAAACACATGCTAGCGTGGAGATGAACAAGCGGGAAGCATTTCCTTTGGGATTTTTACCAAGATACAGCTGCTTTTACTTTATCGTTCACAGAAAACCATCAACCGTGTGATTTCTCACGGTTTCAACCGCTTTCAGCAGTTGAACTGAGGTACTGAAAAACGATACACATCGACGGCAAAAACATGCTCCTTTTAGATGGCGCACGTGGGATTGCGCTGCTGCGTGCGGTATCTGATATCTGCACGGCTCCCTTCCAGAGGACTGATGCATATTTAATCACTTTGTCTAATGGATGTGATTTCTCAAGTCACAGCTCCCCATTAGGAATGTGCTCACCCTGCTTCAGCTGAGCACTCTCATTACATTTCCTGATTCCGTGGTTTCAGAGAAGCAGCGCTGGGGGAGAAAGCCCTGGCTGGTCCATCTGTCTCTGCAGTGGACATGAGAAGACAAGATGATGGGGGGATTTTTAGGACTGGGGGTTGGGTAGAAATAATCTGTAAATTCACAATGTCAGAACCTTCAACAGTGCCCGTATGGAAAGTTTAATTATCAGAGAATAGATTTGTAATGCCTTATCGCTCTTGAGTAGAGTACAATACACATAGGAATGTGTCTTTCCAACAGAATGTCTCCTAAGGAGATACAACGGCAGTGGAATTGCTGGCTCTCAGGTGCAGGGTCTGATCTAACTACTAAATGAAGTTGAAACAAATCAAACTTCATGACAAATTAATGATGGTAATTAATTGAGAAAAAATATGAACCTACTATAAAGCAGATTACAGGGCTTGGTAGGACAGGCCAGTGGTTAAGAGCACAGGTTCAATTCCCATAACTCATATAGAAGTTAACTGTCCACATCCAAACAATCTAATGCCCTGTTCTGGCCTCATCTGGTACAGTACACATACTGTGCACACACTAACATGTAGATAAAACACAAATACACTTTTTAATAAAATATACTTTATAAAAGCAGATTCAACATTTTTTGTGAGTGGCACTAGGATCTTTTCATAACTTCAGATACTGTTTACGCTTTTCTTTTGGTGCACTATGTGCAGAATTTTTTGCTTTAAAATAGGCTTCTAATTTGTTATGTGTTTTAGAATGCTGACCATAGTGATAAATTACCTTCCCCCTTGTAAAAGATGCACATATTTTTATCTGTTTTTGTTTCTTTTGGTTAACATTGAATTTTGCTCATATTAATGTATTTAACTAATTAAACTGAATGAGCAAAACTTTTTTGTTTGATTTTTTATTAATTTTCTTGAGCTCTTCGTATTTCTCTGCTCCCCTCCCTGGCTCTCCTCTCTCCTTCAACCCTCCCCCAAGGTCCCCTATGCTCCCAGTTTACCCAGGAGATCTTGTCTTTTTCTACTTCCCATGTAGATTAGAT
>LOJH01014478.1:791-18055 GCA_001685095.1 Ellobius talpinus
AGTTACAGTATCACCCTGGGTCCATTTCTGCACTGAACAATGACTAGTTTAAGATTTTATTCTGTTTTTTATCCATCTAGAAGTAACATGCTTCATTGGCTATTTTAAAATTAATATTTATTAATATGAAGGGTGATTAAAATCTACTTCTGAAAAATCATCACATTATTTTCAAATTCATACTCATTATTTAAGAAAAAATTATACTTTTGTATGTACATGTATATGTATATACATATATATTGTTACTTTAAAGGAAGTTTTTAGTACAATACCTTTAGCATGATAATTATACACTGTTTCATTGGCTTATATCCCTGTCTTCTCTCTCTTAAAATTAACCTAATATATTAACATTCTAATATATTTACAATATTCAGTTATTTTATTATATATTACTGAAGTTCATTAGTCATATGAGTTCTACAAAACCACTTGAAAAAGCACATAATGACTTAATTTCAACTTAATTCCTAAAAGAAGTTTAAAAAAATTACAAAGTCCCTATATTATGAAAAATGAAATTTGTAACATGAGGGGCCTGCTCATTGAGGTTTCTGTCCTGCACAGTTCCCACAGCTGGTAAGACCCCAACGAAAATCACACAGAAGTCTACATTAGATATAAACTGGCCCATTAGCTCAGGCTTCTTATTAGCTGTTATCACTTATATTAACCCATTATTCTTATCTATGTTAGCCACATAGCTCAGTACCTTTCTCAGTGGGGTAGGTTACATCTTGCTTCTTTTGTGATCTGGGCAGGACTGGAGAAAAAGCTTCCTTCTTCCCAGAATGCTTCTTTTCTCATTGCCCCAGCTCTACTTCCTGTCTGGTTTTCCCACCTATACTTCCTGCNAATCAGCATTTATTTAAAATATAATTGACAGAATATAGAATTGTCCCACACCAGAAATTTGTGCCCCGGCAATGCTGAAGTAGGCATGGGCAACCCGTATATGGCGGTTCTGTTGACCTTGTCCATATTGGGTTTCATGGTCTAAGTTGGTGAGAACTCAACAGGTCTCTTCCTCAAGAAGACTTCAGATCTCATTCCAGACGGTTGTTGAGAATTGAACTCAGGATCTTTGGAAGAGCAGGCAGTGCTCTTAACCATTGAGACATCTCTAAAACTATGAGCTCAGTTCCCCTAAAAATCATACTCTTCCATAATTTGTTTTCTATAATTGTGATTTTGCTGTGTCCATAATTAATCATTAGTGGTTGGAGAATACACATGCATATTGGAATAATCAATATTCTTGTTTTTGTTTGTTTGCTTTTGTTTTAGGCAGGATCTCAGTATAAACTACTGACCTCAAAGGTACAAATAACCACCTGCCTCTTCCTCCTGAGTCCTGAGATTAAAAGGATATGTTACCAAGCCCCTCATCTGTCCCCGTGTTTTGTCACACATATCTAGCTGACTCTCAAGACCAAAACCCATTCTGTACTAAGTGTTAATTACAATTTTGGGGGACCATTCATTATAGAAATGTATATATCCCATACATATTGTGTGTGTACATACAACTTGTTGCCAAATTCTGCATCAAGTTCTGCAGATTTATCTTGCTGAAATCCTAAGAATATTTTAAATTGCATCAACCATGATGTGTATAAACCCACCTCAGAAACCTCCTGGTACTTCTGATGCATGAAATAATTCCCTTAAGCAACAAGCAGAATGTATTTAATAGATATAAAATAGTAAAAGAAGACATAAGAACAGAGACACCTAGAGGACTGCCAGCAATTTCATTGCACTGAGTGCTTATTTAACTGTGCAAAGATCACATTTGGCATAGGAATCACATTCTTTGCAGAAGCTGACTGCATTGTTCAGCAGATAATTGTTTTTATGGCTGATGCATCAGACTAAAGCTGGAGCTTTATGATAAAATTCATTTGCTG
This sequence comes from Ellobius talpinus, assembly GCA_001685095.1. Lineage (NCBI taxonomy): Eukaryota > Metazoa > Chordata > Mammalia > Rodentia > Cricetidae > Ellobius > Ellobius talpinus. The sequence continues at coordinate 2,705 of LOJH01014478.1, forward strand.
AAAACGTATTGTTGAAAATCCAAGTACTTTAAGGGTATATTTGAAAACATGTTTTAGCATGATTTGTGATTCATCATGTACACAGTACCAATGATAGAATATTAGTGTAAATAATTGGTGACTTGCTTTTTTTCCTAAATTATAGGTTATGTTCCTCCCTAAACTGACTCAGGTTGTCAAGAGAGGTCTTTGAATTGGATCATTTAAGAAAGTTGATTCAGGACAGAATGCTTGGCATAACAAGTGCATGTTTAGTTTATGAGTGGTAAAGACATCTTTGCTGCCTAGGATAAACGTGTTAAAAAAAAAGACTAACATTGACTACATTAATGTGTTGACCCCTGGAGAGAGGAATAAGGAACTAAGATAGACATTAGCATGGGATTGTGCAGAATTTGAGCAATAGATTATTAACTCAATTTGCAGAAGGCTGATTGTGTGCTCAGGTGCAATTGATGGTGTACCTTTGTATGGAATACTTAAATGTTGTGTATCAGCCTCATTGGTGTTTGATTTTTTTTTCTATTTTAAGATTCCTTAAGACAAAAATAAAAGGTTGATTAGGTTTCATTCTTAATGTTTCTCTGCACCCCAATCCTTAGAAAGGAAGACTGGACCCAGTGAGAGGTACTGAGCAAAGCTATGTAATGAGTGCTTCTAACAAGTATTGACATCTTTGATGTCATTTGTGAGCATGTTTTCATAGATTACTTTTGCTCTTACAATTGGAAACATTTCAGATTTTAACTATTTCTATGTCATTCACTTAATTTAGAAAAGACACAGTCTTTCCTTGAAGGCCATATGACGAAACAGCATTTAGCTAGACATTCTGTCCTTAGGAATCAGAAGTATCAGACTTAGCTGTGAGATGAGGGTCTCGCATAATCTGCCATGCGAGCTGGTGTGCTCTCAGCATGTTGCCCTCCTTTAGTACTTGTTTCTGCAAGACCTTCCTCCCTATGAACACTAAACCATTGTTATTTTTTCAGTTAGACTCATTGCTGATGATTCACCTCTTGTCACTTTGAACTGGGTTTACAATGCCATCTCATATGGTATGTGCACTGATGCCACACTGCTGTACAGAAACTCAGGCTTCTCTTCACTGTGTGCCACTCAGTCTTATCTTGTCTCCTTGGCTCTGTATGCAGAAGATCTTTTCACTACATGACATCATGAACAGTGTCTCTAGGTATTATTTGATTATAATAATGATGACTTCTCCAACACAGTAACATTGGACTTAACCACCCAGTCAGCAAATTCTTAGGGGCTGCAGTGTGAAATATGGAAGGATGAGAACTGTCATCACTGGGAGACAGTGGGCGGTGAATTCAATCTGTGGATTAATAGCAAGCAGGCTGACAGGGTTTTCAGCGGTGGGGTAGAAAAACAGTGTATGGGTTTATAACCATTAAAATTGTTTGGAAAACATTACTGCATAAGCCCCATTTCAAGATAGCATTTATTATTAAAAATCTGTGTTTCTCACTCTTTCCTAATAATGTACATACAACTTACTTAAAGTTTACCTTAAGAGGTGTCAAATTGAATAAAACCCCTATTTAAAGGCTTTGCTGGATTACTCTTTCATGCCCACGGGTGTGCTCTGTAATGCTACACTTCTCTTAGTAACATACTAATCTTTTCTTTTTAAAAAGGATTTTTTTAAAGCACTATGTTCTCTTGTAAATAGATGTCTGCAGAAACATTCTTCTCACCTTCAAACTAGAAGACCACGTGCGGGGAGTGACCCAAAGCTTCCTAAAGTATCTGTGCTACTACTGTTTTCATGCTTCCCAGCTCTGAATCCATTAGAAGCCAACAGAGCCTTTCTGTGTTACTGTCAGCACACTGTGCCTAGAGATAATGCAGCCAGAAGCATTTTGATAAAAAACAGCTTTCAAGATCTATTCTTTAGAAAGCATTTGTATACTCATTATGCAACTCTTTCTTATATCCATGGGGAGTTCTGTAAATAAAACACCGAGGTCATGTGCTCCAGTAGCTGATGGCAGTCATTTCAGACAGAGTAATTTCTTTCTGTATACATATTGATAGTACAGAGCCAGACATGAAAAAGATAATCTCGAGGCTTTGTTCATGGTGATTGCAGCTGTCTGATTTGGTCAATAAACTTTAATGGCCCAGAGACTCTCTGATGGAAATATTGCTTTCTGTTTGCATATACACCTCTTTACTTGCCCCAAATGACTTCCTTTCTAAGGTAAGTAACATAGAAATATACTTTTCTCAAGAAATTGCCATCCATGTGCTACCATATTAATTATATAGGTATGATTGCTTTGTACTTTGTACACATTAATCATTCACAATGGGTGTTTTGGTAGGTGACATAGTTGGAGGTAATACCTGTTCTGAGCTTTTGAGGAAGAACAAAGCTGCATGGCCCAAGTAGGAAGAAATAAACACAGATTTAAATAGGAGAGGATGCTTCTACTGTTTGTGTTGTCGACTTCCTGCTGTAGAGTTTCCAAAGGTAGAGGAACATAGAAGAATGAGTAAGAACTTAACACAGGATCTATAATATAGACATTAGTGACCACTGCAAGATTTTTTTCATTGGGTGTGTTATGTGATTCAATTTACCTATTAGGAGTATTACAGAAGGGATAGAAAGGTGAGCTATTGGAGAAATTTTTATTTTTTCTTGATGTATATAAATAATCATAGCATTTGGGACCATATTCCAAATAAAATATTGATATTACTTTGCATCTATATAAATGATATCTTGGCACATATAATCAAAATTTCAACATTTTAGCCTTAACCTGCTCTCATATAAATATTAAAGGTTGAAAATATGCCCCTTACAAAAAGTCCTACCCTGAATTTATGATTTTTTTGTTCATTTTGTTTGTTTTTTGAGATGTTTTCTCAGTGTAGCCATGACTGTTCTGGAGCTCAACATGTAGACCAGGCTGACCTGGAACTCACAGAGACACCCTGCCTCTGCCTCCCAGGTACTGAGATTAAAGACATTGGATGACAACCCCAAAAATGTATGACTTGGTAAAGAGCTAATCGTTGGAAGTTTCCAACTTGCCGCCCAGCCCGGCCTGGATGCTGAGACTGGCAAAGGGTGCCAGGATTAAAACACGGAGGCTTCTTTTCAGGTGGAAGAACAGCAACCTTTATTTTTCCCCAGCTAAAGCCTTTTACACCTCTACTGCTTCTGTGGAAAACCACCAGCCAGAAAGAACACAAACATCCTTGTCAATTACAGACCACAAGGAAGTTCTGCTGTTGGTCAGGAGGATTGAGGGCAGCTAGATCACAACACCAACTAATGAAATAAACATTTTTAAGCATTTTATTTTTTGGTACTAAAATTTTCAAAACACCTTAGATAAGGATGCTGTTTCTTATGCTTAACCATTAAAGAATAAAAGCTGGTGTTCATAAAAGAATACAACAATGTACTATGTAGAGTAAATATTTTAAAATAGCTTCAAATTATATATTTTTATTATTCATCCTGAGATCCATATAAAAACCTTTGAATTACCTGCATATAATGAAAAGAAAAAAGCTAATAGAATAGGGACAATGATTTTCTGTTCATTTCTGATCATTAAAACTTAGTAAGCTTCCCTTTCTGTTTTTGAATATAGTAATAATTATGGTTTTCCTTATGCCTGTATATATAAATGTGCATAGGTATTTAGAAAACCATAAGCCATCTTTATTATATGTAATATATTGTTACCAACATGTTTTCACTTCTTTGTGGAATGAATGAATGAATATGAATATGAATGCAATATGCTCATTAGACAAAACCTTAATACCAAGATGAGTCATTTGTTATCTAAACATTCTGTATTATCTGTTGTTCTCATTCTAGGAGCTTTTTAATATTCTATCCTGATTGATCTATAAGCCTCAGACCTGTCATCACCAGAGAGAGTAATAGTTTAGAGATGTAGAATTGGGAGAGTGACCTTGAGCTTCTAAAATTGTGTCCCTTTTTTGATACTTTATGGGACAGCCAGTGTCACCAAAAGATCAGTGCACGATGGTCTAAGTCCTTTTCAGACTACTCTAGAATGGATTTTCCTTCTTTTTGTTTGTGTCTGAATGCTATATAACCTACTAGTAAGCAGTTTTGTCAAATATTGTACCAAACCACTACCTATCACTTTCAGGACACCTTTGTATATATGTGAACATGTATGTACATTATTATTATTATCTAATTGCTTATATATTAATAGGGATATGTATTATATGTATGAATTTTGCCAATAAGTTTATCATTGACCTTAAATATAGACTATATAATAAGTGGCTAAATTCAGGCTAGTGTAAATTTACTTTGTAGTATATGATCAATCTGGTAACTCATGCCAGACACCTTAAAGTTGAAATACTAAAAAAAAATCAGAATAAAAAGAAATGTGACCACAGGCATTTTCCATATCAGATATTTGACTAATGACAAAGCTTAGTTTTATTCTTGCTATAGTACACATAGATATAGAAAAGTAGAGAAAAGTAGCATAATGTAAGTTTTAAATTTTATTTTGTTTAGGATAAGAACAGTATTCCAGAAAGACTGTTGAAGAATGTGAACTGGGTGACTATTGTGATAGTTGTGCCCACAGTACAGATCCAAGTATGAAGCCATCAAGTTGAGACACAAATTGAGACCTTCCGTTTTTGACCCCTAAGATTCAGGGAAAATAAAATGTCTCTGACCCTCAACACAATTTGTTGAAAGGAGGCCTCTTGTTGGTTCCAGACTTCTCAGCCCCAAAATACTCAGGCAGAAACTGTGTTAATTAAATTACTTCTTGGTTAAATCATTAATACTAGCTTCTTATTGACTAACTCTAACATATTAATTTAACCCATTTCTATTAATCTGTGTATCACCATGTGGCAGTGGCTTACCAGCAAAGTTTCTGTGTCTGTCTCTGGTGGGGCTACATGGCTTCTCTCTGACTCCACCTTCCTTCTACCTTACTATAGGCCAAGCTAGTTTCTTTATTCATTAACGAATAAAAGCAACACATAGACAGGACTTCCCACACCATTCTGCATTTATACAGTGAAGCTGACGATGGTACCTATATCACAGACAGTTTTAAGTTTTAATTCTTTTAATATAGATGAGTGAGGTACTAGAGAGATCACTCTGTAGTTAATAGTACATTCTGCTCTTTCAGAGGCTCTCAGTTCAGCTCTCAGCACCCGCATGGGGAAGCTCACACCCACCTGTAACTCCAGCTCCAGGGACATCCAGAACCTCCTTAGATACTTTCTCATATTCATGCAAATAATTGAAAAGAAATGAACTTTCAGATAAATGGTCAGTGCAATTGCTGAGTGTATTAAAAGTTGTCTACTGTTGTTTGCAAGCGCTATAATTCCTAGACAGATTCTGTTTTCTTTGATTTAATATGAACACCATTGGGGATGGCATATTGTCCATACAGAGTTATCCTCATGATAGTCATTTCAGTATAGAGTTAGATAACTGGACTGTTTTACTAATCAACATAGTAGAGTTAATTCTAAGAATCAGGTTAGACTCAGGCACAGTAGTGTTTGCCTGTATTTTCAGCTGCTCAGGAGGCTGAAGTGAAAGGATTGCCTGAACATTGCAGGTCCAGACAAGGCCAGGATGGGGAGACTCTAGGTTAAGTGTGCCATGTAATCTCCTCCAAGTGTTTTGACTGTTACTAATTGTATGGTCTGGTCTCTCTTTTGTTCCTTTCAGAGGCTTGGTCATCATTGTGCCATGAATACTTATGACATATAAGATAACATAGTAGGTCTTAATGCTTAGAATACTTTCAGTCATTGCCTAGAGACAGGTTACAGTCTGTGGGGAGAGAATTCTGTGAATCCAGTAAGCACTTAAGGGGGAAAGAAGTTACAGAGATACAGGGCCACATGAGTATATTTACCTACATTTTATTATAAACCAAATAAAAGATTGAAAATTTTAGATACCAGAGAAGGAGAAGTTTGAGGAAATGCTCCAGGAACAGAGTACAGAGTAACTGAAAAGTGTTTATATGACTCATATCCTATGTCTTGTTGTTCATTTTATATATCTTTTCCAAAAGCCATATGTATGTGGCTGTTGAGAAAAGCAAGTTAGAAATGAGACTTTAATAAAATGCAGAGCCTAATCTAAACTGAGTAACTGTTCAGAAAGAAGACTGGTTTTATCCTAAGTATTTTAGTGATAAGTATTTTATTACAACCAAAATTGAAATTGATTTATAATTAAAATACAGAATGTCTTTTATAGATGTGTGTTCTTTATTTCTGAACTCTATGAATTTGGTTTTGTGAACATAACTACAAATCACGTATTTTATTTTTATACTTACTCTGGGTACCCTAAGGAATTTAATTATATCTGAGTTGAGGATGTGCAGAAAGCAGTTAGGAGGCAATCAAGGAATGTCAGAGAGAACTTGTAGCATCATGATCTAAAAGCATAATTAAAGTTGAAAGGAAAAAGTTGGTTTTAGCATATTCAGGAGAGATATTTTGTGATATCAAAAGTTTTGATAGACACAAAAAGAGATGGTATAGCATGGTTCCAAGTTATGTGACTATGGAAAATGAGATATAAAGTATATAACAAGGCACCAGATATAAGAGTATTTTCAAGTTTAGCATGTAATATTTTCTCTTTAAGTTAAGTCTAGTATGGATTTAACACCAAGAAAACACCAAAATGAGTAGGTATTTCTGGAGGGCAGAAGAAAGCCATGAGCTGTCAGTCAAAATATGGAAATATTAACATAGACATTAAAAATGATGCCATAGAACTGAATAGGGTTACAAAGGAGAAAGGAATATAGAATAACAATGATAGAAATCTGGGAGCTATAGAGGAAAACAGTAATATATCATGCCTTAGACATCTAGGCAAGAAAGCTATGAAGAAATAGGCAATGAATCCTCTAGGTGGAATATCATTACTAAACCAAGTAACACAAAGACCAAGGAGTCAATGTTTTGCAATGGTTAGAGGGGTGCCATATTAACTATTGAAACCATGCCATAAATAGCATGTACTTAGAAGAAATAGTGGCACGGAGTAAAAACATAAAGCAAGTAAGGCCCTTGGTTGATATTGAGCTTTGAAACACACACACACGCATGCACGCACATGTGCATACACACACGAACAAAAAAAATCTGTCTCAAAGAGCAAAGGAAATTAAGAAGTGATTTGTTAGTCCAAAAAGTAAATGTTTTAATTTCAATTTTATCATTTTAGTTAAATGATTTGCATTTACATAATGATAACTAATGAAAATTAAAAGGTATCTAAAAAGTATCTCAAAACAAATAGTCAAAGACGAAGAGATGTGTTATAACACAGCTAAAGATTCAGCAGTATTACTGACCATAAAAGGAAAGCTACCTCAAAGTAAAAACTAAGAAAAAAAATTTAATTTTATGTGTATATGTGCCATGTATGTTGGGGTGCCCAAGGAGGTCGGAAAGAGCATTGCATTCACTGGAGTTGGAATTTAAAGTGGTTGTAAGCTGCCTGAAATGGGTACCGGGAACTGACCTCTCATTCTCTGGAAGAGGAGGCAGTGCTCTTAACTGCTGAGCCTCTTTTCCAGCTCCTTAGAGTAAATCTGAAGACAGTTCCTAATAGAATATCATCTGTGATCAAAGCAATTAAAATTAGCAACTTACTATTTTTAATTGTTTTTACTTATTTGACATAGGCAGTTAGGTTTGCTTCCTGAAATGAACCAACAGGTTACAAGAAATATAAAAGAGAGTCAGAACAGGAACACTGTGACAAAGGAAAGAGATCTCTGCAGGACCAGGTTAGAGTATAGATTCTGATGTTGCACATTAATGAAGTCCTGTTGATTACCTACATATCCCTATGGTGAATAAGATGTGCAGGATAAAAAGGGCTGAAATAATGGGGATTAGAACAATAAAGTGTTGAGAATTTCATATAAACATTTGGGTTGCTTTCTTGGAAGTGTTCACCATTAATTTCATGCAGTTAGCAACTGACCCCCAGATTTACCATGAGTTCTGGGTGGCCAAAATGCATATACAGAGAAGTATGCCCCTAAAGATTCCTGTACTATTGGTAATTTGAGGACCTATACAACAAAAGCCCCCAAATGTAGTTGGATTTGGGTTCTAGGAAAGGCTATAACTGCAGTATTGGATCACTGTCTCCAAGAATAATTGTCTTCAACTATTAACAAGCCATGGACCAATGTCCTGCAATTTTCACTGAGCCAGTGGAACAAGGGACTATTGAATGAGCCTCTGTTGTTGGGACCCTGGTTTGTGGATAGCTATTTTATTAATATGAAGATCTAATTGACCTAACAGGGCTCCCAGGAGAAGAGCAGTTTCTGCTTGGTTCATCAGGAGGACAATTTGTTGTTTCATTTCCTCTTCCCATCCCGTTGGGGAAATTGAATTGTGAAGAGAGTACCTACTGGGAGCATTCAGAGAACATGATGGAATAAGAGACCTTATTCATTTCTCTACTCATTCATTTGATATTGCTTTAATTAGCAAAAAAGGAATAGCTTTATTAGGCAGGAATGAGCTGTGCTTTTGGTTAACATCAGTTAGTAAAATTATAAAGACCTATCCAAATGAGGGTTCCCTTCCAAGCACAAAACTTACATGACATTTTAATTTGCATTGGTAGAGAAACTTTTTGTCTTCCTAAGTGTTAGACATTCCAAGTAGATATTTAAGACAGTCAGTAGCTGTTAACCATGTTTATAACAAATTAGAAGTTTAGAAGAATTAACATTTGGGTCACATAAAAATTTGAAGTACTTTTGCCTCAGTAAAGAAGAAGTTTTTCTTTATAATAATGACCAAATGTAAGTATGAACAGCTTACCCTCAACTTTTAATACCCTCAGAATTTTTAACGACATTACATTTTATGATTTCTTTTTATCTTAGGCAGCCATGGGGATTAAAAGATATAAATATAACATTGAGTATAGTTTGGTAACATATTCTGTATCCTGTGCCTTAGGCCTTAGTGAATTCCTAACTATGGAAGCAGCCTGGTTTATATTCAGTCTAACTGAAAGTCTCACATATCTTGATGAGTACATCCTTGTCTTGAGAATAATAGGCAGAGGAGTGGAATAATATATGATTTAAAGTTCAGGCCAGTCAGGGTCCTAGTCTGGGGATCAAACTATCAGTAACTTTGTGCCTCTGGACAATAGCTTACTTTATGAATGCCAGGAGGTTAAACACAGTGAGTGTTCATACAAATGAAGCACTGCTAAGAAAGAGTGCTGTATGTTCGAGACTTTACAGGAGCTATTAGTACTCATAAAATCTTTCTTGATGGTCTTCCATAACACTTGATGCAAGATGGATGTTCAGATACATGGTTCATAGAATAATGAATAAAACAGAGGAAAGGCTGCCCAGAAAATCTAGATCCCTTATCACATTCTTTTTTCTCTCAATCTTTGTCTTCTCCAGCAACCATTATTTTACTCTCTACTTTAGGAGATTAACTTTCTAAACAACTATTTATTATTAATATGTAGTTTCTGTTTGGGCCTCTAGTGCCAAGGTTAAATTATCCCAAATGAAAACATGGCATCAGGCACAAAAAACACTATTTAAAAACACAAAGTGAAGTCTTAGGTTGAAAACATGCCAACTCAAAAGCACACATAACTTCTATTATATAAACTTTGTTTCTTTCAGTCCAAGAGTCTTTAATAAGAATAAAAGTCGTGTTTTATTGTAAAGACCAAAATGGTTGAGGTGTTTTGGGGGATGAGGTTGTGGTAATGTTTTGTTGTCTTGTTATAGAGATCCAGGTGGGTTAATTTTGCTCACCTTCACAAAGAGTTGGACTCAGGAGATTTAACAATTACAATTCATTATTAACCATAAGCAACATTAATGAACCTTACTTTAACAATACCAGAAATAGCGCCAACAGTAATTTTAATAGAGCAAACATTCTTATTGTTTTCAGGTTGTGGAAAGGAAAACTATAGCGGAAACCGAGAATTTTCTCTTTTCTTTTTTGTTCCCCTTTGTCTTAATCAAATTTGCCATCTCTCTCAATGACTTCGCTACTGCTTTTATTCACTCTGTTCAGCATCACTGCTTGGCAGGCACTGGTGAGGACTTGGCTTTGTAATCACAATGGCTTAGTTCCAAACAGCCCAGCGGAACATCAGAACATGCAACTGGCAGAAACATGAAAGTACCTTTAGATGGCTAAGTGCTAGGATATGAGGTCTGTGGTTGCCCATCTTTTGTGTTGGAGTAAAACTAAGGAATGGCAACTTGAGAAAAGTATGAATGTTCTGTACTCTGTAGCCCTTGACGGAGTTCTGGGCTTGGAAATATTTGGGGGAAAACAAAAAGTTTCTTTACAAAGATCAGGCCCCTAAGAATCTGTAGTGGAGGAAAGCCAAAGACTGGAGATTTTATCTGCGGCACTTTTGAAAGACCCTTTCTGTGATCAAAAGAAAAGAAATGCAGCAAAACACACTGATTGACAATGCTTATGATAGCTAAGTCTTTTCAGCCAGACTCTGAACTGGGGCTTCAGAAGAAGGAAAACAGAGGAAATAGAGCAGTGGTGGTCAACAATCCATTATCTCTACCTGTGTTAATCATAGTGTGTAATTAGTGCAAATAAATTATGAAGTTCTGTGTTTCACCTGGTTAGGTTTATGCTGTGAGTTTTTGCTTTGAATCATTTTAAAAACAATTAATAAACAATTTTTCCTATCTTATTAATTTTTTACTAATAGCTTGAGATACACTCTTCATAGGATACAGCATCTAGTTGTACAACCAAATGTACAACCAAATGCTAGGACAAAGTAGATAACATTGCTGTAAAATGTGTGTGTGTGTGTGTGTTTAACAGAGTTATGTCAAACCAAGGTTTTCAGCTTGTAAAATGGAATCCCAGCTATAATTTTATGCACAATTCCATTCCAGATTTGAACTTTACATTCTCCAGTTGAAACTTAGGATTTTTATGTTGTTAGGGTTTTGCTGGGGGAGGCTGATTGTTTGTTCCCGGCTGCTCAGACTCAAAATAACCACTCAGAAACTGTATTATTTAAATCACTGCTTGGCCAATGACTTAAGCATATTGACAGCAAGCTCTTACATCTAGAACGAACCCATTTCTATTATTTTATACTTTACCACAAGGCTCATAGTTTACTGGCAAGTTTCAGGTGCGTCTGTCCCTGGCTCCATGGCTTCTCACCGAGTCCACCTTTCTCCCAGCATTCAGTTTAGTTTTTCCACCTAGCTCTACTCTGCTAAGCCACTGACTGAAACAGATTCTTTATTCATTAATGAATAAATGCAACACAAATACAGAAGGATCTCCCACAGAGTTTCAATTCTATGATGAGAATTTGTGATGTCCTGGCTCTGTAATATAAACATTTCCTTATTGTCCTTTATCCTCCTTTATCCAAACCACACATTTTCCTCATACTCACCACTAGTAAACTAAACTAATTGGTCTTCTTTTTATGTCTCTACACTGGTCATTGTCATGGTCAAGTCCTGCTAAATTATGATTGGGCCAAGATTATTCCTTTCAAATTCAGCATAGAATCCTCTTTTGCTATCCACTAGCAGCTAAGTTAATGGTGAATGAGCCTCAATATAGAAAGCCTGAAGACCAAGGTAATTCAGGTGCTAAGACAGGAAAGAAAATGTGTGAAGTAATGGCATTTAGTATTGCTTTATAGTTATTTAAGTGGCAATGTTCTTGAATACACTTTTTGTGCTGAACTATTTGTAAACAGAGACAGGACAAACAGTCCAATTGAGTATACTTTCCTTTGGGTTCTTCTACAGCCTCCTAAATGAAGTTTCTGTCATATTTGTTTATATATTCTTTCCAAGGACCCCTGAGCTGCAGAGGCATTTCCAAAGGAGTGGGTCTAGGGTACTGGCTTTCTTGTATTTATGTTCTTAAAAATAATCTGTTCAGGTTCTATACTGAAATTTGTAATGCCTTTTAATTAACAATATTAATGGATAATTCTTAGGCACCTAGTATGTTGTTTTATCATAATTATTAATGATCAGCAACTTATGAGATAAGTCAACTTGTGAGATACTATCTTCACAAAATTGAGCACATTAGCTAGAGTTGTTACTAATTCATAAGAGGTCTTCCAAGTTGTAATCAGTAGATCTGGAGTGGAACATTGGGGAGCTTTGTTTACATCTAGTACTCTGTAATGCTTTTAAAATCTCAGTGTAATGAATTACTTCAGTTTGTAGTAGGAGACAATATGGCTAGATTCTAGTTGTACTTGGGAACTTCTTACATGTGTATAGTTCTTCATATGTTCTTTTTTAATCTTTCTGTTACTTTTGTTTTTTTCTCTTTTATTTATTGAGTTGATTTTAACATATTTTAATCCCGTATTGATGCTCTATGGATTTCAAAGACTAACAAATTTTGATTGAATATTATATACTATCATATTTTGACATTTGAATGAACTCTTTAATTACTTAGAGTAGTGGTAGCATTCTTTTTACTTGTTGAATGATTTATATTATAGTTTTGCTAATTATGGTAATACAGAATTAACCATATTGGCAGATATTTAACATCTACTAGTATGCACTGGGGGGAAGAAATACTTATAAATACATTTGTAAATATTTAAGTGCTTGGAAATAGAGGGCTGGACACGTGGCTTAGTATGTAAGAGTGCTTATTGAGCAAACATGAAGACTTAGACTGAGTTTCCAGAACCAACATAAAAAGCTCGGGGTAAACATGAACATTTCTAAATCCAACATTGTGGGAGACAGAACTAGGAGGATATCTGGGACTTGTTGGCTTCCAACCTCTGCCTCTTCGAAGTAAGATGGAGAGTGATAAAGCAAGCCACCTAACATTCCATCTGGCCTCTTTGAATACAAGCAGATACATGCATATATACCATACACACATATGCCTACCCACAAACATATACATGCATACATATATACATACATGAAATTTCTTAAGAAAGAAAAGAAAACCTTTAATGTGGCGCATGCTTTAGTTGCTATAATGTTAGCAATTGAACTCCTTGATCACTCAGTTTTCACCTTTTCCAAACACCACTACATAATTTCTTTCCTTAAAATTTATTTATTTATTTTGCATACTTTATCCTCATTTCCCTCTCCTCCCTCTTTTTCCCCTCTCCGACACCCCCTTTTGTTCCCACTCCCTCCATTCTCTCCATTTCTATTTAGGAAAGGACAGGTCTCCTATTAAATATCAACAAAACATGCTAAGAAAAAGTTACAGTAAGACTAAGCACCTCCCCATGTATTATGGCTGAGCAAGGCTTCCCAGTATGGGGAATAGTGTCCCAAAACTCAGTAAAAGTATGGGCAACATCCCATATTCCCACTCTTAGGAGTTCCACAAGAGGCCCAAGCTAAACAACTGTAATGTATATGTAGAATGCCTGGGTAAGTCCCATGCAAGCTCCCTGGTGGTCAGTTCAGTCTCTGTGAGCCCCTATGGGCCCAGGTTAGTTGATTTTTTGAGTCATCAGGTTTCAGAGAGAAAAAGACTACTAGATGGGGGAGGAGCTTTTGGGGTCAGGTAAAGACATGTTGTTAGGGAATCTCCCAGGAATCTACAAGGATGACTCCAGGTAATGTTCCTTGCAATGGCTGGTATGTAGACTGAATTAGCCATCTCTTATGATCATATTCATGCCTAGTCCAACTAGTCATCAAAAAGGCTTCATCCACCCACTGATGGAAACAGATGCAGGCCCAGAGCCAAATCTTAGGTGGGATTCAGGGAATCTTGCCAAAGAAGGGGAGAAAGATTGTAGGAGCCAGAGAGGTCAAGGCCACCACATACTTTCGTTAGGTAGATAGAATCTTATGAGTAGGTCGTTGACACCCTAAGAGTAGGTTCAGGTTTATAAGCCTTCTCATGAGTAAGCTACACCATCTAGTAGTAGTGAGTTCCTGTATTAGCTACCGTGTTCGTGTTCCTTGGTGACCAACAGAATAACTTGTCCCTATTGAGAAAACTTGAGACATAGCAGTTCATATATACAGTAATTCTGCATTCTCATCATACAGGAGGGAAGAAAATGTAAGGCTTGGAGATATTACCTATTCTGAAAACATGATTTTTGTTATATTTCATAGGCATTGTAGTTATATAAAATTAAATTTAGAAAGATGGGTTATGATTACCTTATGGATAAGGTTTTCACTTACCAAATGTTTACCCTAAATTGCAGGCACATATTTAACAGGAAAAGCACAGTATTAAAATCAATCGTTTGTGTATTCTGTTCTGAACTCATTCTGGAGTCATGTTTCCAAGCTCAGTTTTTTTTTTTTTATTTAAGAATGGTTTTCTATCTAAGTCTTTGGGGACAGAAGAAGCAGGTCCTTGTGTTGACAATGTAACTCTTGGATATGTTGTTGCCATTCCTCTTCCCTCGTGTGTCAGCACTATTAGAGCAGAATGCGCCAGACTGGGTGTCTTGAACAGGAATTACTAGAACTCAGCACTGGAGCCTAAGAATTCAAGACCAAAGTTCAGGCAGTACATCTGACATGAAGCCTGGCTAGTTTTGACTTACAGATGGCCACCTTACTATTGTGTACAAAGATGGTCATTCCTCTGCAGCAACCCGCCACTGGTGACTCTCTCTCATCTATTAAGAACACTATTCCTATGGGAGTATGGAGCCTAGACTTATTAGCTCAGTTAGCCTAATTGACCTTCCTTAGGGTGGTATCGTCAAGTCAATTACATTGAAAGGTAGGACTCACTATGAATAGACACAACATAGTCCATGAGACTTTGTTACATGGTGTGGGAGGTCCTTCTGTCTGCGTGTTGCTTTTATTTATTAATAAATAAAGAAACTGGCTTGGCCTAATAGGGTAGAATAGAGGTAGGCCGGGAAACCTAAACTGAATGGGAGAAATAAGGGTGGAGTCAGAGTGATGCCATGTAGCCCCACTAGAGACAGATGCCTGAACTTGAGCCAGTAAGCCACAGCCACGTGGCCATACACAGATTAATAAAAATGGGTTAAATTAATAAGAGTTAGCCAATAAGAATCTAGAGCTAATGGGCCAAATAGTGATTTAATTAATACAGTTTTTGTGTGATTATTTCAGGGCTAAGCGGCCAGGAATCAACAAGTGACTCTCTCCTCCTACAGTACAGAATGATTTTTTTCAATCATTTCTCTGTTTATTGTTCTATTATCTATCTTTCTTTTTTATTGAGCTCTACATTTTTCTCTGCTCCCCTCCCTGCCTCTCCCTTCCC
>LOJH01014479.1:354-11199 GCA_001685095.1 Ellobius talpinus
AGCATAGGGACCATGGGAGAGGGTTGAAAGGGAGGGGAGAGGAAGGGAGGGGAGTGGAGAAAAATATGTAGCTCAACAAAAAACAATTAAAAAAAGAAAAACCAGCCTACAGGCCACAACCCCAGAAAAACTAGACAACAAAGAGGACCCTAAGAGAGACATACATGGATCTACATAGGAAGGTTGGAAGAAAAAAAAACAAACCATAAAACAAGATCTCCTGAGTAAATTGAAAACACAGGGGGTCATGAGAGAGAGTGGAAGGGGAGAGGGGAGGAAGGAAGGAGAATAGAGAAAAATGTATAGCTCAATAAAAACAATTTAAAAAAGAACCTGATTGAAGTAAACACAAATCGGTTCCCTCCTCAGCATTCTCCTGGGTGGCTCATTCATCCTCCACTATGACAGACATATGCAGGGAATTAAGGATGAACATTTGCACACTGGGCCCCTTGAAACTGCTCATCATGAAGCCACCATCACATCCTACTTCTCCCGAGACAAGGACAAACTGATCCCTAGCTAGCTAGTTAGCAAAAGTTACCTGCAGAGAGCAGTGATGATCCTGGGGTGCTGAGTCCACATGGGGATGTAAAACACTATAATACTGCTGGTCCACTCCCAATCTGCCCACAGACAACTTACACAGAGGAGAAAAAATTCCCACTACAATTCACTCCACAGAGAATTCAATTCAATCCACAAAAGGAGGATTCGTAATGAGCATGAACAAGCAAGCACAACAAAGGGGAAGGAGTTACATTCCTAAAGCTTGAGCAAGTGGAACAATATCAAAAAGACAACATAAAAATGTACTTAAAATACTTGAAGACATCAAAGAAATATATAATAAGACACATATATACAGTTTGAAGCATTAAGAAATTATAAAATTAGGGCTGATAAATCTGAAAACAGATTATAACTCTTAAAAATTAAAAAAATAGAGAGAACTCTTAAATTTTACGTAATGGGAGGGTTTGAGTCCAATTTAAAAGGCTAGAGAGAGATTCATAGAATGGGAAGATGTCCTTCAAGGAAACCATTAAGGATACAGTATAGAGGAACAATGCACTAGAAACTACAGTGAAGAGATGAGGGGTTCAGAATGAAAGGAACTGACATGTATATTTATATAAAAGTTATAGAGGGAGAGGTGAAGAAAATCAGGAGCATTTTTGGCTAACAAGTTTTTAGAATTAAATAAAAATTTTAGTCTTATCAAAACAAAAATTGCATTCCCAAACAGGAGCAGATTAACCCATATTCAAATATACTATGGTAGCAAAACAACAAAGAAAAGAGGAATTTTAACTATAACTACGGAGAATAAAACCAGGATGCCAAGTATAAGGGTTGATAATTAGACACATGAAGAAGGTCCACAGAAAATCCCAAAAGACAAAGGTGTGTTGTCTTCAAAGTTCTGAGCAGAAAAAAACTATTAATTTAAAAATAGTTTATAGTTAAACTATTTTAAGAGCAAGGGTAAAATTAAAGTCTTTTCTGACAGAGAATTTATCACCCAAGGGCTCATCAAAGTAACAACAAAGGATATATCTCAGGAAAAGGGGGAAATTGAAGCAACAAAATAGGTGAAATGCCCCCAAATAACAGTGAACACAGAAACCCATAACCCTGCAGGCAGATATTAATAGGAACTGAGCACTGTAGGTAGGGTAAGGCAGGTGTATCCACAGCCCTGGGCAGCAATGATGGACAGTGGGCATTAAGGCATCCAGGGACTATGTTCTCCTGAAGAATAATGACGGTCATCAGCTTAGAGCTTGTTCAGTCATAAACCAATGTTAAACACAGGGGCAATTGATGTGGGATTCCCCTCTTACGCTGTGAATGTGTTTTGTTACCATTGGTTACTGAATAAAGCTGCTTTGGCCTACAACAGGGCAGAATAGAGCAAGGCAGGAATTCCAAGCAGAGATAGAGGAGGAAAGAAGGCAGAGTCAGGAAGATGCCATGTAGCTGCCGAAGGAGATAGACATGCCAGAACCTTGCCGGTAAACCATGAGCCTCATGATAAAATATAAAATAATAAAAATGGTTTAAGATGTAAGAGTTAGGTAATAAAAGACTAAGCTAATAGGTCAAGCAATGCTTTAATTAATATAGTTTCTGTGTGATTATTTCAGGTCTGGGTGACCGTCTACAGGCAATGGTGAGCCACACTATTTAAGAGTTAGAGAATTAGCTGAGTGGTGGGGGTGTGCACCTTTAATCCCAGCACTTGGGAGGCAGAGGCAGGTGTGGTAATATTTTGTTTGTGCTTTGACAGATAAAGCTTGCCTGAAGATCAGAGTGCAGAGCTAAGCCACTAGTTAGCCATAGAGGCCAGGTAGCGGTGGCACACACCTTTATTCCCAGCACTTGGGAGGCAGAGGCAGATCTCTGTGAGTTCAAGGCCACTCTGAACTACATGAGATTGAATCCATCTAAAAGAGAAACAGCCAAGTGGTGATGGCTCACACCTTTAACCCCAGCACTAGGGAGGTGAAGACGGGAAATGTTAAGGTTGAGTAGAGAGAGGAATATAAGGTAGACAGGAGCTCAGAATTCAGTCTGAGGTTTTGTAGAGTCAGTATTTAGTCTGAGGACTTGTAGAAATAGGGTACCGCATTCTGTTTGAGGATCTCGTAGAGGTCAGAACTAGTGGCTGGCTGCTTTGCTTCTCTGATCTTTCAGCTTTCACCCCAGTATCTGACTCCAGGTTTTTAATCATTAAGACCAATTAGAAATCATGCTACAGGCAGGTGGATCGATGTGATTTCAAGGCCAGAACCTGGTCTACAGAGTGAGTTCTAGGACAGCCAGGATTACCAGAGAAACCCTGTCTCAAAGACAAAAAACAAAAAGAGTTAGAGAATTACACTCAATAGGCATACAAATTGACCTATGAATTTAATGCAAACCGATCAAAATTCCAAAAGGATGTTTTTCTTTTGAATATAAACAATTAGATCACAAAGTTTATATAGAAAAAAGAACAAAACTAAATAAAACACTGGTAAGGGAGGGCATGCAGTACAGGCAAAGGTGGCACAGAGATCAACGGGTAGAAAAGGAAGTCCAGAGATGGACCCACAGATGTGACCAACTTTCTTCTCAGTGTGGATAATAGAACTCGGGGTTTGGGGCAAACTCTCTACCATTGAGCTATAGCCTTAGCCCAAGACAATTTATCTGTTGTAATGGTACAAATTATGGTGCGGTGAAAAGACAGCGTTTGTAACAAATTGTGCTGGGGAAAAATCACATTCATACACAAAAGAAAAAAATTGAATGCTGATAAATGGTTAATTCAAACAGTTCATAAATCTACATGTAAATGCAAAAATTGAAACACCCTGAGAAAGAGCATAGAAAGTGCCTCTCTCCTGGGGTTGGGGAGAGGTCTTGAGTATAGTATCAGAAAAATGAGTCATAGGACGGAAAAAAAAAGGAAAAATTGGATTTCATCAAAATTAAAACCTCTTTTTGTTCTGGAAGTGGCATATATTCTGTTAAAAGAATACACACGATGAGCTAGAGACTGGGAGGAAATGTTTGGAAAGCTCACATCCAAGAAACAGAATTTGTATGAAATCGCAAACTCAGCAATTTACAACAACAATTTATAATTAGCTAATGGGTTGATGGAAGAGAGGAACATTTCCTTCAGGGCGAAGCCAGTGGTAAGGTGCCCATGCTCTTATAAATAAGCCTTCATTTGTGCTCCTATAAGGAACCCTGATGAAACTCATTGGCGTGCGTACGCGTACACACACACACACACACACGTGTGCGTGCACCAACACACACACAAGAACAGGAGTGGGGGCTAGTTGAGAAATGAAAAGGATTAGTGGCGTGGGAGAACGAGAGCGAATATGATCAAAATACATCATGTACATGTATGGAAATGTCACAGTGAAACCTATTATCAAGTATAATTAATATATGTTAATTAAAATAATTCTAAAAATAAAATGTAAGGAAAGATTTCCTTCTCCTAGATCCTTCAGTACTAGTTAATACCATGTTTAACCACATAAATTCTTTGTCTATTTCATCCTGTCACAAGGCATCCCAATAAAAAGCAGAAGTTTGGATCACAGAAAGAGCCCTTACTTGATGAAGGTCAGGAGACAGGCCTCCTTCTTCCTCTCTCTCTCCATAGATACTTGGACCATGCGAAAAATATCTGAATACCTCCAAGCCTCAAGACCTACTAGGCAGCCATTTCCTCCCAACTGAAACATTCCCTTCAGGTTAGAACAGTGGTTCTCAACCTGTGGGTGTCAACCCCTTTAAGAGTAGAATGACCCTTTCATAGGGGTCACCAAAAGCCATCTGCATATCAGGTGTTTACATTATGATTAATAACAGTAGCAAAAATGCAGTTCTGAAGCAGCAGCAACAAAAATAATCGTCTGGTTGGGGGTCACCACCACACGAGGAACTGTACTAAGGGGCAGCAGCATTAGGAAGGTTGAGGAAGAAGGGAGCTCTAAAACTATGGAAGCTATAAAAACTTGTAACACTCGGAAGTCCCTAAAGTTACAAGATTTACAAAGCTTTCCCCAAGGTCATGCAAAGCAGGAATCAATTGCTGGAGAAGAGGAGACTCTGGCAGAGTTGGCTACAAATTGTCCTGGAGGCTCTAAGGGCAGGATGCTCTAAGGATACAGCTTTTGTGAGTCTTCACCAACGATGGAGTGTGACTTTTGGTGATGTGGCTGCTTTTGTTACCCATGCCCCTGTAATCCCTTATCCATGCTCTTGTAACCCGTTCCCCACACTCCTGTAATCCCTTCCCCACGCTCCTGCAATCTCTTCCCCACGCTCCTGCAATCTCTTCCCCATGCTCCTGCAATCTCTTCCCCACGCTCCTGTAATCCTTTCCCCACGCTCCTGCAATCCCTTCCCCATGCTCCTGTAATCCCTTCCCCACGCTCCTGTAATTCCTTCCCATGCTCCTGTAACAACCCGGATAAATTTATTGGTTCACCAAGATAGAGTTGAGTAGGATCATCTCTTTGGATTGTCATGTGGAATGAACAGACATTTGTTCATGATTCTCCTGGAAAAGTTACAAAAGTCCTCATCCTATGACTTTTCTCTACACTCCACTAGTGTCCCGGCATCAGTGAGTGTACCATACAAATGCTATGTAATTCAAAGTAAAATCAATGAGTGTAACCGTCACCAAGCATCCAGGAAACCCCCAAATGTCAGTGTTCTACACTTTGGTCCTCTTTCCTCCAGGCCTTTGAGGGCTCTGGTCCCAGGCAGGTGGTGTTTGGATCGACCCTAACATAAAGCACAAGGAGTCATGGGGAAAGACCAGCAACCACAGGGCCTCTTCATCCTCAACAAGCCGGAAACCAGGTATTTCATACTTCTGTGTATTTCAATAGGTCCTACATTTCAGATGTGGTCTTGAGAAACTGAACTACTAAAGCCAAGGGCGGTCTCTAGTGGGCAAGGAAAGAAGCATGACCCAGAGCGGAAACCCCAACCGCAGGGGCACCCCCATCAACTCTGAACCATGCTCATCCTGCCGCATCTCAAGGCAGGAGTTGGGACCACTCACCCGCAGTGATCGAAGTGTACTGATAGGGCTCCGACAGGAAGTGTGGGAGGGTGAGGACAAAGGCACCTGCCGCCAGGAGGAGACCTCCTATGCCTATCATCCGAGGGCGGTTCACCCGGCTGCCAAAGTAGCTGACAAAGATGATGAGGACGGCATTGCTGATCTGCAGAGGGGACAGGGGATCAAGTGAGAGTCAGGTTGGTCCTGCCATCCCCCGGCCCAGAAGAGACCAACCATATTTCATCTAGGGAGAATAGACAGGGAAGAGGCTGTCCAGCATTAGTGCGGTCCCTGGCAAAGCCACGCCCAGCCTTGCCCAGATATTCTTGTTTAGGCTGTATTCTCACAGCACTGGTCTTCCTTCAGCCTCTGCTTTTGGGACCAACCCAGTGGAATTATCTGAAGACATGACGGACTAACCCAAATATTGATCATTTTATACACAAATTCTGAATGTGTGTGTGTCTGCAAGAGGGTGTGCTCACTGTGCAAATGTGTATACTAGTAACCTCTTTTTTTTTTTCTTTTGATTCAGTTTCTCACTGACCTGAAGCTCACCAAATATCTAGGCTGGCTGACTCCAGGGATCCTCCTGTCGCTGCCTTCCTAACTCTAGGATTATAGGCACTTGCTCCTACTACACCTGGATTTTTAAATGTAGGTTCTGGGGGTGGAACTCAGGTCTTTATGCTTGCACAAGAAGTACTTTACCAACCAAGCTCTCTCCCTAACCCTTCTTGCAAAATCTTTGGGGGCAAAATCCAAGGAAGCCTCTAATCCTGGAAGGTTCCTGGAGCAGCAGATGTTTCTTCATTAAACTTCTAACCTTAGCGAAGTCCAGGCCAACATCCTCAGGGACTCTGGACTGAAAGTCAGAATAACAACCAAGCCACATTCATGACTCCATGCCCCCTGCAACTGCTCTCATTTTATACTCCGCATTGGTTAATTTTCATCAACTTAACACAAACTAGAGTCATCTGGGAAGAGGAAGCCTCAATCAAGAAAACACCTCTATCAGCTAGCCTGTAGGCAGGTCTGTGGGGATGTTTTCTTGATTAATGTTTAGTGTGGAAAGGCCTGGCCCACTGCAGGTGATGCCGTCCCCAGCAGGTGGTCCAGGGTTGTACTAACAAAGCCAGCTGAGAAAGCTGAAGGGGAAGCCAGGATGTTTTCCTGCATGGTCTGTGCTGCTGCTTCAGTTCCCGCTCTGGCTTCCCTCCACAATGGCCTGGTGTGGAAATGGAAGAGCGATAAACCCTTTCTTCCCAAGTTCCTTTGGTCATGGTCTTTATGATAGCAACAGAAAGCAAGCTAGAACTTGACAGCAAAGCTGTCATGCCTGCATCTGTGAAGTCAGGAGACAGACTGAACCAGGGGGGCCCGACTTTAGGTGATCTACACTGTACTAGAGCAATCTTCTGGAGGAGTTTGCTTCTGCCTCAACAACTCTGGGTCTAATCCACCCCCACCCCCATCCTAAATTCTTCAAAATGAAGGACAAGGACCATGTGTACCCTTCCAAGACCTGTCTAGTGTGCCCCTGATGGTCCTTAGAAGGTGTTTCCTGTGTCCACCACTGTGACCCTGAATGCATTTCCTCTCCCATGACCACCTTCTCATGGAACCCATTTACTATAACTTTCTTTCTAAACCTTTGTCTTAGCTTTATGTCCATCCGTTCCTTTATGCCTCTGAGCATCTAGAGCAGTGTCTGGCACACAGCTGATGCTCAGTAACATGCGTCAAGGAGCATGACCAACAGACAGGGCTGTGGCACATAGAAGAGGGTGTGAAGCTCTGTGAAGTAAATGAGGAGGCAGCCTGGCTTCAGCAGGGAGCCCTCCAGCCTGAAGTTTCTAGAGCATTCTGCGATGGGAAAGCTTATTCTTGAGCTTCTTGGGTTTCATTTTTCCCCCTCTTTTTGCTTCTCTATTGCTTTTTTTTTAATAAACGAACTGAAATGTCAAGCAATTTCAGCTCTCCTAGCTCACTCAAAGGGCATGCGTGAGAGGTGGGCTCCAGAACAAACCCAGGGAGGAATGTTTGGGTACCTGGGCCCCCACTCATCTGCAGAAGCCAGGGTTGGTTTCTCTGTGGGTCCCTGGGCCTGCTCGGGTACTGGGTATTGCTCCCAAGCTTTTCTTCAGCAGAGGATGCTTTTGAAAGAATTCTCCATTCCTCTCCCATTTAAAGCACACCTCAAAACTGCCGTTGTTCTAGCCAAGAAGGAGAGGATTCAGGCCTCACCCATCACCCTCACAGCGCCCCTAGAACAGCTCCATCTACTTGGTGGTGTTGATAATTTGAAATCTGACATAACACCCATTAATAACATACTCTGTCCTTCCGTGTCTCAAAACCAAAGGGTTAGGGAATGGAGATGGACATTCAGAGTGGGGCCTTAGGGATCCAACCCGCCTTGTCTGTTCCCCACTCGTGTCATGTCACAGTAGACGATAGGAGCAATTGCTTCCCAAGGCCAAGATAGTCATGGCTTCTCTGTTCAAGCCCCTCCACCTGCCCTTGAGCCACCATAGCCAGTCTGTGTCCTTTCATCTCACCTGGGCCCAGGAAGGCTTTGAAATTGGAGCTGCAGTCTGAAGGTTTGAACTCTCACTACACACTCAAATGGCCTCATCTACCCTTGCACCAGACCAGGCTGGACCCTCTTGACACAACTCTGGACACATACACACTCACTCACCACCAACAGCACACAAATTCCAGGTGTTCCTGGACCACAGTTTTATTTCAAGCATTCAATGATGCAGATAGAGTTTAGGGGTAGGAGCTCATGGTTTTGGATTCTGTTGACTGCCATAGGAGAGGGTCTACCATATATGTCAGATATCGTTTGTTTAGCAGAGGAGCCTAGAACAAGGTGTGAGAAGGATCCAGAGGCCGTGTCTGGACTCACCAAGAACTGTGGGTGATTTGTGATACATACAAGGTCCAGGGCCAGGCTACAGTGACATAAATGTCAGAGGTTTGTTCCCTTGCTGTCTGTTGTGTGTGAGGACAATATCAAGTCAAAGGCCAAATTTAAGGGTTGTATTCTGCACTGGGCAGTAAACCCAGTCCCCTGTGACGTTCCTCTCAGATCCTGTGGTTAGGGTAGTATACACAATGAAGGGTGGTCAAGAGCCTCCCACTCAGGGCTGAGGAGACAGACGGCTTGGCACTTTAGAGCACCTGTTGCTCTTGCAGTAGATTTACGTCTAATTCCCAGCATCTACATAGTGGTTCACAAGCATCCATAACTCCAACTCCAGGGGATCCAATGCCCTCTCCTGACCTCCCTGGGCACCAAATATTGATATGGTACCCTTACATACATGCAGACAAAATACTCACACATAAAATAAGTAAATATAATTAATTTTTTTAAAAAAATAAAAAGCTTCTCACTCACCTCGTTCAAGCTGGAAATGAAACCCGAGGAAGAACTGGAGAGCCCAAAGCGCTTCTCAATCGTGGTGAGGCTGCTCTTGAAGTAGGCGCTGTAGAGCAGCTGGCAGAGCTGGAGGAGGCCATGGCACAGCACAAACACCTGGGGAACAGATGACAGCCCTGTGAGGTCTCTGCACAGTGGGTCGGGTGCCTGCCCAGCCTTCCATCCAGGGCCTCTGGGGGCAGTTGGGGCTGTCTCTTCTCTCAGGGTCAGGCCAGGGAAGGGGACATATGAAGAGGGACCAGGTCAGGGACTCCCACTGAAGCTGGATTGTCACTGACTTTAAATGGCAGAAATGCCAGAAGCCAAGAGGGAGAAAAGGCCATAGACAAAAAGGGGCCCACGAGAAGTGTGGTATGGGACGGAAGGGCAGCACGTTCAGAGCTGGTATCCTTTAGTTTCCGAGCATGGTGTTCAGAGAAGACCCATCTCCCTTCATTTCCATTAGTCATGAATTAGCAGGAGTGGGTAATCCCCTACCAACTTCCTCTGCCGTCTCCTGAGAGGAAGAAGGGGATGGTGGGAGAGCAACTGCCTCCGAGCCCCTCCTGAAAGACGCCTTTGCTGTTTCCAGTAAGTACTGGAATTCTGCATTTTTGTCCCTGGGCTAAGCCATTCCATGTCCCTGTCCCTTCATCACCACGCTCACACCAGTGTTGGCCACTGCAGCCCTGGCTGATCTGCACACCTCACTGACGCCCTGACAGAGGTGCTGATACAGGTCTGAGTCATAGTCCAGGGGATTCGGCAGATGGAGAGAGATGTGCGGCTCTAACAGCAGGAGAAAATGCCAGGAAGAGAGAAAGCCACAGAGGGATGATTTTGACTGAGCTTGCTGGTCAGTGCCACTCTGGGGTCACAGGCACCTGACTCTGATACCATTTCATGAGGACGGAACCAGGAGACCATGTCCTTGTCTGCTCAGACTTACCAAGTACCCATTCATAGCCAGCAGGAGAGGGAGAATGACCACCTTCCAGTGTAAAAGTGATCGTCATCCCTTGAGGAGGGTGTGGTTTGAGGGTATGCATAGATTGACAGTGGGGTAAGGAGGACACCCTAGCTGGGTTACAGCCTCCTACTACTTCACTTAGGCCATCCTGAGTTTCAAAGGGTTGGGTTGTGGAGTCATACGGGACTAGGTTCAGATCCCGGCTCTGTAAGAAACCTGTGACTACCAACAGGGTCACTCTGAGCCACAGTTCTTTTAACAGCACCCAGGGACTGTAAAATCCTACTGAAGATTACCCAAGGGGTGTGGTTAGGACTCTTGGCACCATGCTGGGCCCACAAGCTGCCCTAACTCATTCTTCCCTCAGCCCTAGAAATGAACTTATCTATGGCTTTCAGCTCTGTACTATGAGATGTGGGAGCTGAATTGTGCTATATCCCCAGGCTGCTACAGAAGAGGCTCCTTGCTTCACATGCTCCAAATCCAGCGGAATCCCCTGGAGGTTGGGGCATACTAGAACATTCCCCCATGAAAACCTGCAATTACATTAGCATGGCAAAGGCTCTGAGAAGTCCTTCATTAAAGACCTGCTCAGCTTTAAGACAATTTCCCTCATATATCTGTGTGTGTGTGTGTGTGTGTGTGTGTGTGTGTGTGTGTAACTAGTTTGAAGCCAACCCCCAAGTGTTGTTCCTCAGGAGCCATCTGCCTTTATTTTTTTGAGGCAGGGTCTCTCACCGGGACCTGGAACTGGTAGGTTAGGCTAGGCTTGCTGGCCAGGGAGCTCCTAGTCTGCCTCCCAGGCACTGGGCTTACATACACACACACACACACACACACACACACACA